>APFE031395962.1:0-14914 GCA_000404065.3 Pinus taeda | reverse complement strand
CATGGTTTGAAGCCCGAGGAGAATGCCCTAAGACTTTGGTGATGTGCTATCAAGTTTCTTATATCCTTTAAAATTTTTAGTTATGTAAGTCAGTCAGTCAATTTGTAGTTAGTCGGTTAATTTTTCAGTTTTTAGATTGACTCCATTGCCCAATGGTTAGGCTACTAGTATGCTTTTTGTCCTTGGCACCTCACTAGGAGGATGTCATCCCTATTACTATTCATTTTGGTCAGTTTAGCCTATGAATCAATGGGTGTCATAGCCTAAACGTTTTCCATGTAAAAGGGTCATTTATCAAACCAATCAAAGGTTGGGAAGGATTTTTGCTTGTTAAGTGTTTATAAAATGATTTTACAAGTGAAATAAAAATGAAGAGCTCTATATTATCTTTCCAATGATATATGTATCTCTCCAAATGGGTTAAAGCATCAAACATTATGGAAAAAAGAAAATCATTCTTCAAAAGCCAAAAAACAAAGGAAAAAGGCTAAGTGTCCTGCATATCAGAAGTTTTAAAAGAGGAGCAGTGGAGGTCAGAGAAAATTTGCGATCAATAGTCATCAATATCGCATATAAGTGATTGGAAAGTTCAAGCATAGCACCATAGTAGAGACATATCGGTAATATCCAATCTCGATCATGCATATTAGTGGGTTCCAATCGACAAATCAATGGAGTGCAATCGACAATCGACGAGGTTTGGTGCAGATCACATATTGCAGTTGACAATTGGAAAAATGGTACAAAGGGGCATTTTGCGATATAAAACTTGCAACATGAGAATTGAGACAAATATATGCCTTCAGTGTTAAAGCGTCGGGGAGGGTCGAAAGCAATTTAACAGAGGATTTTCATCTCAAAACCAGAGTAGGTTCAGTCCTTTTCTCTATCCTCTAGAGAGACACATCGCAAACAATGATTGGTTCTGATATGCCACATGGCATATGACATCAGGAGTGATGTGGGGGTATGATGGAAATGTGGCATGAAGATTCAACATTTTCAAGGTCATAAGAGGCCAAAAAAGGGTGACACATGTAACCACTCATAAGGAGACACGTAGCATAGGGTGATGTCATATCGCAAATCGGTGGTTGGAGGTTAAGCAATGTCGTTGCATCAAAGAAGAACCTCCAATTGAAAAATGTCGATAGAGGAGATTCGATGAGGGGGATGACCCACGATTATAAAAATGTCAAAGGACTGAGGGCTATTGATACAACGACTGTGACATGGATATATGTTTTATGTGTTAAATTAAAGTTGGGCAGAATAAAGGTTAAACAAGGTTTTATAAAGCAAAGAAGTTTAACAAAGGAGTACATGTGTTAAAACCTTGCATGGGCCCTCCCCTGATCCCTCTCCACTTGGACCAGGTCACCTCATATATCGGCGATCAGAGAAGTAGGCTTGTCGCTACTCCAGAAGTAGAAGTGTTGATTTGAAAATTCAGATATCTTAAAGGCTCAAGCATGTATATTGTGTGGTCCCATGTCTTATGCGGTGAAATAATTATAATACCATAATACTTCAAAGAACTGCCCCCTTTCCATCCAAAGGGTTTAAGCCCCAAAAGGCTTTGGTCCTGAGTCCCATGCCTCGGTCATGTATTTTTTTCCTAAACTCCAAGAGCTAGACATATCGCAAAGTTCACACCCCGTGCAATTCAAAGTGGCACACTATAGAAATCTCTGATTATGTTAAAGTTCCAATGTAATGAGCCTTGGTCTCACCCCTGGTCACAAAGTTAAGAAATGTGGGAATGTATTAAGGCATGCCAATAGAGACTGTTACACAGTTCCAACGCAGCATAGAGGGGTCGTTGTTTCTTCTTTTTTTCATTCCAAAGGCATAGGAACTCTATAAGCCCAAAAGTGACCCGATAAGGCAGAAAGGGAATGAATGAGGGCATTAATAGGATTTTTAGCAGGTTTTTTGGCACAATGACAAGCAGGTCGGGATTTTTTGGAGGATGATGGGTAGATGAGGATGAAGATGATTTTCTGAGTTAATGTTGTTCCTATATTTGACCCGAATCTTGCTATTTTGATAAAACATACCTTTTGATCCACTTAATTGGATAAATGCAATGTACCTGGTCTTATGCCGAAATGGTATTTAATGGTTAAATATACAATCTAATAAGGAGAAGGAGGAAATGTTGAGAGTAGGAGGAGGCACGGTATACATTTTAATAAAAAGCTCAGAGCAAAGTAGGTTATTAGTTTCAGAGATTCCTCTGGTGTGTGTTATCAATTTTTTGTTTCTTTTATGTTAATCTAATATCCATTTTTGAAGTTGTTGTCTTGAATTCATCCTTAGATGCTGAGGATAATTGTGGATTTCATACCTGATAGAATTCTTTATTTCTTTTTCATGTTTCTTTTGAATATTTGGTCATGAGTTGTGTAGCGGAATTCATAATCACATGATATGTTGCATTTGACTGATATTTTTATGTTTCACTCATTCTTTCACTATACTACAATTGACAGATGACTTGAAATGTGCATCTACCTTGCCTCTGTAATCTAGATGGCTCATGCACGCCTTGATGTTTTGTAATATTATATTTCAGTGGCCCTCACTCCCAACAATTGTCATTAAATATTTTGTCATCTATCTCTAAGCTTAATAACCAATCTAAAATGCATATCCTATTAGTCTTTTTGATTGATAGTTGATCCAGCGAGAGAGCCCTCTCCAAGGTTAGGGGGATTGGACCTTAACCTATAAGTGGTTTATGGTTACCTCTGGGATCCCTTTCCTCAATCTTAAGGGATATACGAAGTGATAACACCACGCATCATTGATAACTAGTGACATAACAACATCATATAAATCTCCAACAGTAACAGTAGAAATATCCATACATCAGCAAAGATATGCAATGAGACATGCTTATGAAACCATAATGCCAACAAGGGACTATAGGGCTATAATAGTTTCTCCCCCTAAACCAACAGACTGTAGCAAACCAATATCATAAACAGAAGACAAAACATGTAATGGTGAATTCATATAGTAGGCTCCCCCTGCATCTATGCCATTTTTAATCAATCACTGATATGTATACGTGTTTGTCTAACTCAGAAACTACATATTTATGTGACTTTCCTTCACACCATTAGCATACATAAGGTAAAATGAAGTAATTTTACAGTCACGGCTCCCCCTGAACATTTCTAATTTTTGTCTCAAATATTCAAAGGAATCACGTGGAATTGGCTTTGTATATATATTTGCAACTTGTTCCTTTGAGGGAACATACTCCAATTTGACCTTTTTTTCAAGCACTTATTCTCTCATAAAATGATATTTGATTGGAATGTCATTGGTTTCTGAGCGCATGATATGATTCTTAGAAATACTTATGGCACTAGTATTGTCACAAAGAATAGGTATAGGTTGAGGAAACATGACTTGAATATATTTTTGTGTTTGGATCATCCATAGAAGTTGAGTGAAACAAGATGCAGCAACAACATATTCTACCTCAGCAATAGATAAAGTGATATAACTTTGTTTCTTTTTGAACCATGAAACCAAGTGAGGTCCTAAATAAAATTCTCCTCCACTAGTACTCTTGCGATCATCAACATTACCTACCCAATCTACATCTGTGTAAGCATGAAGTGAAAAGTATACAATTTTCGGGTACCATAGGCCAAAAACTTGAGTTCCTTGTAGATACTTGAATATTCATTTCACTTTTAGGAGATGAGCTTCCTTAGGATTTTCTTGAAACTATCCAACAATGCCAACTGCATGCAAAATGTTTGCTCTTGTACTTGTAAGATAGAGGAAGTTGTCAAACATAGATCTGTATTTTGGTTGATTGATTGAAGGAGAATCATTGTTTTGACTAAGATTCCATCCTATTACCATGAGTGTGCATACAAGATTGTAGTCTTCAATTCCATATTTCTTCAAAATCTATTTGAGGTACTTGGTTTGAGAGAGAAATGTACCATTCTTAGTTTGTTAAACTTGAAGGCCAAGAAAGTATGTTAGTTCACCAAGTAGAGACATTTCAAATTCTTTTTGAATAACTGAAGCAAATCCTTAACTCATAGATTCTACATTTCTTCCAAATATGATGCCATCTACATAAACAACAACTATCAAAAGCTTGTCTTTATCAAATTTGATATATAGGATGTTATCTACAGACCCCTTTTTGAAGCTTTGTTGTTGAAGATACCTGTCAAGATGATAATACCATGCACGAGGAACTAGTTTTAACCCATACATTGTCTTCTTAAGTTTGCACACAAGATTTTTATCATTTCCAAGAATGAACCCTTCAAGTTGTTCAATATAGACTTATTCTTCTAGATCCCCATTTAAGAATGCAGATTTAACATCCATTTGATATACCTTAAACTTATGAAAGCCTTGAAAATGTAAGAAACATTCTTATGGCTTCAAGTCTAGCTACAGGTGAAAATTTTTCTTCAAAGTTTATCCCTTCCTTTTGATCATAACCTTTACATTGAAGTCTTGTTTTGTTTCGAATTACTTCATTTTCATTCAGTTTGTTCCTGAATACCCATTTTGTCCCAATTACATTTTTATCATGAGGTATTGGTACTAATTCCCATGTATGGTTCCTTTCTATTTGATCAAGTTCTTCATGCATTGCCTTAACCAAAAATTCATCTTTTCTTTCTTGACTCACATTTTGATGTTCAATTGTGGATAGTGAGGCTCCATGACTAGAATTCCAACAAGATTTCTTCTAGTTTGTATTCATGCTTCCTCTTCACCTAGAATTTGAGATTCAGGATGGTTTTTCTAAACATATCTTGATGGAGTCTTTTTTTATGTGTCTATATTTTCATTTCCTTCTTCTGATGCTTCTATATTTCCTTCTCCTACAACCTTTTAACTTGTGATTGGGAGAGGTTCGTCAGCTATTTGTGCTTCTCTTTTGGTACCTGTGGATGCTTCATCAATCACAACATCTATGAATTCAATAATATTTTGAAGCCTTTTATTATAGCATTTATATCCCTTGCTTCAAGAATAATAGCCAAGGAGGATTTCGTCATCAACTCTAGATTCAAACTTTCCAAGCTTATCATCAATTTTCTTTATGTAACTTTTTCTTCCAAAATTATAAAGTGTTTGACAGTTGTAGGCTTACCAAATTATATTTCATGTGGATTTTTATCACTGTTTAGTCGAACATGACATTTGTTAAGAATATCCATGGTTGTATGTGTTCCTTCTCCCCAAAAGGTGTGAGATGTTCCTAACTCATCAAGCATGGCATGTGTCATTTGTTGAATTGTTCTACTCATCTTTCTGCCTCTCCATTTTGTTGAGGAGTCTTAGCTATGGAAAATTGTCTTTTCATGTCATGTTGTTCACAAAAATTGAAGAACTCGTATGATATTTTCTCTCCCCCTCTATCAGATCTAAGACATTTGATTTTTATATCTAACTCATTTTCTACCAGAGACTTAAATACTTTAAATTTATAAAATGCCTCATCTTTATGTTTTAGTAAGCCAATCCAACACATTCCTGTAAAATCATCAATGAATAATATGAGGTATTGTTCACCATGAGGAGACTTCTTTCTCATAGGACCAGATAAATCAGTATGAATAATTTCAAGTGGCTTACTTAAAGTAGCTTCTTTAGCTTTAAGCTGAACTCTGGTTTACTTACCAAATTGGCATGATTTGTAGATGTTATTTTTAGATGGAGAGATATTGGGAGAGTCACGAATTGCTCCCATTCTTCTTTATTTGTATAGTTGAGAAAAGCTAAGGTGTCCCAACCTTTTGTTCCAAAGCCATGTTTCTTCGGGTTTTCTTAAATAACAATTCTCTTGGCCGCCTTCTAAGAAATAGACACCACCTGGAGTTCTTGTTCCCTTTATTATGATTTCACCTGTATCTAGATTTCTTACCACGCAATTATTTGATATGAAAACTACTTCATGCCCTTGGTCACACATTTGACCAACACTTAACAAGTTATGTCTTAATCCATCAATAAATAATAAATTTTTAGCCTTGACCTTTTTCTTTAACAACATAGTTCCTTTCCCTTTGATAGCAGTGGGTGAGTTATTACCATAAGTTACATTATTTTCTTTCTTTATTTCATTAAAAGAAATAATCTTATCTTTCTCATCTGCCATATGCTTTGAACATCTATTGTCAACATACCACATATTTTCTTAATCTTCTACATGCAAGGCTAGACCACAATTTTCATAGTCTGTAATTTTATTTTTCCATAACTTGGGTGGAATTGTCTTCTTTTCATGCTAGTAAGACAGCCCCATTCCGCTTCTGCATTCAGTTTCTTTATGACCAAAATTATTGCAAAGATAACATTCAATTTATTCTTGAAGTGGTGAGAAAACATTATAATAATATTTCTTTGCCCTGATCTGATTCTTTTGTTTTCTTGCTTCTCTAGCCATAATAGTTTTACAAGCAACACAATGAACAACTTTGTGAACAAAATTGTGGCAAGTGAATAATTGATCATTGAAGTAGGAGTACCTGGGAGTATAATACCTTCTTGAGTAGCTTGCCCTTTGATTATGGTAAGGTTGTTTTGCATGAGCATTATTTTATCTTTCATTGTTTTGCTGAGAGATGCTTCCTTTCACTATATTGATGTAGTTTTCTGTAAATGTTTCAGAAGATTTCATAATTTTTTATGTTTCACCATTTGGACTGTATCCAAGACTTGTTTTTATTAGAAGTCAGTGTTGCACTTTGATGATTTCTTCTAAAGTCTCAGATCTGTTAGCAAATATAAAATTTAGAGCCTTTGTTTTCTCAAGTTCCTTTCTTAGACCAACTATTTCAAGTTCTAAATTTTTACAGTGCCTTTCCTTTCTATAACTTGTTTCTTCAAAGCTTCTTCAACTAATTTAGCTTCCTCTAAACAATTTTTTACTTGATCTATTTCTTCAATAAGAGTATTTTTTACACATATTTCCTTTTCTTCTAGAGCATCCATAAAGACATGATCATATTCATATATACATTTTTCGTCAAATTCCATAGGCAACTGATAATATTGATCAAATTCAGCATCCTCATTATTGGAAGAATATTCACTATCTTCATGAGTATAAAAAGATTGCATGCTATCAAAACTTCTTCTAACTTTCCTCTTTAGAACATTCTTCCCTTTCTCATGATTATGTTTATAAGGACATTTAGCAGCATAATGACTCACTCTTCCATAGGCAAAGCATTTAAAAGGAAGCTCAACTTTGAACTTGCTAGTTCCTACCTGAAGTTTCTTCACAAAGTTTGCATCTTCCTCGTTTGAGATATAACCCGATTCCTTAAGATCTTCCTCTTCTTTCCCTTTGTATGTATCTTTCAATGTTGCTTCTCTGATATCTGATGGACCCCTTTTCTCATCTAATAAGTTCTTAATATCCCATGGAGTTGTTCAATAGTGAGATTCTTCAAATCCTACATTTCTTCAATGGTAGAGACTTTCGAATCAAACTTTGAAGTTAGAGATCTTAGAATTTTCTCAAAAACAGTAGAATCCTTTATTTCATCACCAATATTTTTCATTGAGTTAAATATCTCATATACTCTAAGGGAAAATCTTGCAATACTTTCATCATCATGCATTCTAAGGGTCTCATATTGAATTCTATACGTTTGAAGTTTAACACTTTTTACCTTAGTGTCCCCTTCATGGATTTGCATAATCTTATCCCATATAGCCTTTGTTGTATTCAACTGCATGACCTTCACAAATTCTGATTCATTTAAGCTTCCTAAGATAGCGTTGGCTTCCCTTGCATTGGTCTCATATTGTTTCTTCCTTGCATCATCTGTGGGAATGGAGGATGGGAATTGATATCCAACTTCAACAATTTCCAATATATCAGCTTCAAGTGTCTGCAAATAAGCTTTCATTCTGACTTTCCAAAATATAAAGTTAGTTCCATTAAACAAAGGTGCCTTAATAGAAAATTATCCTTCTTGACTACTCATTTTGATGGATCTCCCTATAAGCGATCAAACTTCTTCTGAGGGACCTGCTCCGATACCAATTGTTGGGAAAAATACTGAGAAGGGGGGTGAATCAATATTTTTAACTTCAAACCTTCAAATTTTATATTCTGAAATATGTACGCTATTGTTATTGAAGCAACCTGCGTATGTATGTTATTTTATAGAAAGAAATCTATGTATATCCAGTTTACTGGTTTTTCATGTATTCTATCATATGATTATCTTTAATCATTGTATCAGTAGATTAATTACTTTTCAGTATGCAATAAAGAACATAAACAAATCA
Organism: Pinus taeda; assembly: GCA_000404065.3. Lineage (NCBI taxonomy): Eukaryota > Viridiplantae > Streptophyta > Pinopsida > Pinales > Pinaceae > Pinus > Pinus taeda. Next base: position 6,610 of record APFE031395962.1, on the reverse strand, counting down.
CAAAAACACATATAGAACACCAATATTTTTAGGTGGAAACCCAATGTGGGATAAAACCACTGTTGTTGTTGTCTTTGTCTTCTTTCTTATGAATAACACAAAGGTTTTTAGGTGGAAACCCAATGTGGGAGAAAACCATTTTTGTTGTTGTCTCTGTCTTCTTTCTTATGATATAAAGAAAAATTTCATTACATTTGTATTGATGCACACTTTTATTAGTATGCAGGAAGCTCCTATTTGAAGGATCAGTGTATGTACGCGACTATTTCCAAACACACCTGCGACCCTGTAGACATGGATCAATGTATGTATGTGACTATTCCCAAACACACCTGCATACAAATGTGAAAATTTTTGCTATAGACATAAATTCACTTTCCGCAACCTTTCCTATCAATAACACAAACTTCTGATTAATTTATTTAGATCACGAGATACAAACTCATCATAGTTTCATCATTGTTAGGTAATTATACATTTGCAACAAGTAAATCAATCAAACATATATGTCAACAAACTTCCAAATATTTCATATCTAAGTCTTCTCCTTGCTCCCTGGTGCACACCTCTTCCAAATCAGATCACATATGTATAACTCATTACTTGCACACATACCACCTTGATCTCCATCTCCTTATATAGTTTTATCCTTAGCCAATACCTTAGGCCAATCCCGTAGTAATGTTGTTGGTATTCTTTTACAAGATCAAATAAATGTTGTCGCAACTATTACTATGGGCCAATACGATGGTAATAACCCTTGATATCCAAAATACCATGGTTTGGATTCTGTATGCGATTGTCCCTTGTAGGACCAATGTATGTATGCAACCCTTCTTCATGGGATCCACGTATACTTTCTCAAATTTTAATTTTAACATTCATCTATCTCTGATCTGTCATTTACCTATTCATACCATCTATAATATCTACATAACCATCATGTTGATATCTTTATTGAGTAGGTTTCCATAAAGGACAACACATTATCCATAATTCCAACATTTTCTGGGTGATAACACACTGATTTCATCTTGGATATCTAGCTTGAGATCATTAATGTATCTAGTTGTCTTCTTTGTAGACTCTTCTACATATCCAGCCCTAATGTTCACCTTATACAACTCTTCTGTGTACTTCCTTATAGTCATCAATCTCTTCCTGATATTTTTCATCTGCTTGAATAAAGTGGGTTGATAATATTTTGCTAAGAACTTGCCTCTAAGATTTGCGACCATTCTGTCCTAGATTTTAATATTCTACTTATTTTTCCTTCTTCTCTCAACTTGTACACCATCCCACCATAAAGCTACATGTCCCTTCAATTTGGTGACAGTAAACTTAACTTTGTTCTCCTCATCCATCTCTTCATACTCAAAGAACTTATCCATCTCTGTAATCCAGTATATGATATCTTTTAGATTCATGTTGCTAGCATAAGTAGATAGATTTGGCTTTGCCTTTGTGACAAATCTAAAATTCCTTCAGTATTTTGGCTTCTACATGCTCTTTAGCTACTTCTTCCTTTAGAGATTCATCTTCTTATTCACTTACATCTCCAACTTCATATTATCTTTTATTGTTGGTTTCCATTGCTTCCATTTGTTCTTCCAACTGCTACACTACTCACGTCACTTTAGCATTGGCTACAAGCCTTTGCCCTCTTTGGCCTTCTCTAACATCTCATTCAACTTTATGCACCATGGTCAACTAATTGTTCAAAGCAGATGTAGTATCTGCTTTGATACCAATTGATGTAATTCTTCAACCTTAAAAAAAGAAAAAAGGGAAAAAGAAAAAATAATAATTATACAAGTCCCAACACTTAACCAGAACCACCACAGCTAGCATCTTATATTATATAGTCCCCGAGCCAAAATATATATATGGTAAAAAATACAAGGAGCTTACCTTTTTATAAAAACCACTGAATCAAACAAATAATAATTATACAAGTCCCAACACTTAACCAGAACCACCACAGCTAGCATCTTATATTATATAGTCCCCGAGCCAAAATATATATATGGTAAAAAATACAAGGAGCTTACCTTTTTATAAAAACCACTGAATCAAACAAATAATAATTATACAAGTCCCAACACTTAACCAGAACCACCACTATGCACCATGGTCAACTAATTGTTCAAAGCAGATGTAGTATCTGCTTTGATACCAATTGATGTAATTCTTCAACCTTAAAAAAAGAAAAAAGGGAAAAAAAACAAATAATAATTATACAAGTCCCAACACTTAACCAGAACCACCACAGCTAGCATCTTATATTATATAGTCCCCGAGCCAAAATATATATATGGTAAAAAATACAAGGAGCTTACCTTTTTATAAAAACCACTGAATCAAACAAATAATAATTATACAAGTCCCAACACTTAACCAGAACCACCACAGCTAGCATCTTATATTATATAGTCCCCGAGCCAAAATATATATATGGTAAAAAATACAAGGAGCTTACCTTTTTATAAAAACCACTGAATCAAACCTCTTATCATAGCCACCCAGAACAGGCACGTATATATATCATATATCAACACGACCACCTTATGATCTCATGCGCTTTAAGCTTTCCTCCTATTTCCTACAATATGATTGAACCACTAGACCTAATCCGTTTTCTTGGTGTGAAATTCCTCATCTATCAAGACACATTACTCCGGCCTTACGTCATCCTGACCTATCCAAAAGTGCACAATTACTTTACCTTTCAGGAGACAGACTAAGGAACATAAATTTTTACATTAAATGTCATCCTCGGCTTCTGTCAAAGACTATCCCAAACCCTTTTAAAAGTATGCTATAAAAAGATGTAAAAAGTAATGGATAGTTAGGAAGAAATAATTATAGCTACCGACTAGAACTTGCCTCTTTGAAATCTTAGGTTTATTAGATGATGGTGCATCTTGGTCTACCACGTAAGGTTCTCCTCATGAAAACAAGGGATTTTCTAGGTTCCCAAGAAGGTTTATTAGATGATGGTGCATCTTGGTCTACCACGTAAGGTTCTCCTCATGAAAACAAGGGATTTTCTAGGTTCCCATTCTTGGATTATATAGATGCAAAGAACATGGGAAGCTATGGACTTTGAAATTCACTTCATTTATTGATGCCCCTCCTAGCATAAATATTAGATATATATTTTCTATTTTCATATGCATGATATGAAGATTTTAAATTAAATATATTCATCGTGGACGAGAGTGGGTATATTCATCGTTAAATCTTGGTAAAAATACAAATATTAGACACAAGTTAGTATTATTATATCAAAATATTTTTAACACTAGTCACCTTCTCAATAAATTAACTAATCAAAATTATGAAAATTTAGAAATAATTCAAATAAAATTAAAAAGAAAGTCAAATAATTCTTTACCATTTTTCTTAAAGTGCAATAAATTAAAGTTGATTAATTATGAGTAACCATTATTATATAAAACAAAAAAACAGGTTTTAATTAATATTATTAAAAGCGTTTATTATCCCTTATATAAAAGTTCAAAATAAACAATAAAGTAAATACAACATGACATATTCATTAACTTTTTGAATGTTGCATTTAAATTTATTTAATTATAAATATATTATTTATATTCAAAAATATATATTTATTAATAACTTATTAAATCAGATATTATATATTACTTATATAGTATATATTATTATTATATATATATATATATATATATAGTTAGGGACATAGATAAATAGATTAATTTCATACCTAAAGTTTAAGTGTCGGGTTGTCGGTGAGTCGATGAGTTTGTGACTTGCATTTTGTAGTCGGTTGATGCAAGGAACCAGAGCTTCTGAGTCTTTAAAACATAGATGAAATTAGTGGAAGAAACAAAATTTCAGATAGTCTACACAAATGAATTTTAAGGTAGGAGGGGGTCACCCCTCCTGAAATATTTTGGTTGGACGGTGTAACACGCCTAGTGGAAACCAGAATTCCTGAGGAAGCTCAATGGAATTTGGAAGTTTGCCTATACTGGGTGATACATGGCAGAAAGGTCTAAGGGAAAACTTTATACCTAAAGCTACACAAAACCCAAGGTTTGTTATACCTACCATTCCTGGAGGACCATCAAAAGAGAATAAGGGATCATGCTTTTATTTGTAAGTTCATTGGTAACTGGCCTACAGAAAAAGAACTGGAGCGATGGATTCAACAACATTGGCAACCAAAAGGAGAAATAGACCTACGCCTGGGTCTTAAAGGTTTCTTCATGGTAAATCTAGAAGAAAAAGACATAAATTTTTAAGGCGGTTCTTATTTCTTCAACAACGTCGGACTTTACATAAGGCACTGGGAAGCATGTTTCAATCCAAAAAAAGAGGAATTCAAAGCAACTTTGGTTTGGGTAAGGTTGTATTCTTTGCTTGTGGACTTTTGGATTCCAAAAATTCTTGAAGGAATAGGGAATGATTTAGGTTTTTTCGGAAAAGTTTCTGAAATAACAAAAAGGGGTAAAAATGTGTCATGCACATGTTTATGCATTTACATGAATATATCTCAACCATTGTTGGAATCCACATATTTAGATTATCAAGGAGAGATATGTTCATAGCCCATAGATTATGAGCATGTCCCGTTTAGATGTAGATTATGTCATGAGCATGGACATTTGATAACAGACTACCCTTCATGAAGACTACAACAACAACCAAAGGAAAAAATAAGTAATGATGGCTTCACAAAGGTTTCTCAAAGCAGAAGAAATCAGAGAAAAAGAAACTTGAATGCCCCAAAGGAAACAGAAGGAATTTATCCTTTTACAATATTAGATAGTATGGAGGAAGATAGTTCAAAACAAGCATGTATCAATATTGACGATAACACTATAGGAAATTTAGTGGAGAATAATAACTTACAAGAAAACCTGAAGAAGAGGAAAACCCGAAAGAGGAGTTCAACCTTTATTCTCTCCCAGGATTTGCAGAAGTTACCCTATTATTGTCACAAGATGAGAAAACTCTTTCAGAGGAAGAAAAAAGTTGGTTTATATGGTACATGACTAGGCTCAGAAGGATTTGGATGTTCTATCACTGGAAGATCGCGAAGCCTATTCAAAAGCTTATTTAGCTTAGAAAACAGAAAAATATAATTTTGTTGGCATGTTGAGATTGCAACAAGATGATGGAGCTTAGTGAAAAGAGTCACCTTCACTAAGTGGGCCCGCAGGCTATTTTTGGCGCAAGTCTATTTTTAGACAGACTATGTCTATTTTTAGACATATGGATCATGTCTATGGATTGCAGGTTGCTGTTTATGGATGATTGATCAAGTTGGAAAAAATAGATGGACTTCTATTTTTAGATCACAGCGAAGTGACTGCTCAGTCTAAATATAGAACAGTCAAATATTATTAGCTCATAATAATATTTAGACTATAAACTTTGTCTTATTCTCTTGGAGCACTTCAGGATGAGCTACGGATGTGGTACATGCAGATCCCAGAAGGAAATACGTGGTTACCTATGGGATGACTAATATTTGCATGCAGGACTTCAGTTAGAACTCAAGTGAGTTGAGTTTAGTGGACTGGAGGTGCAGTTGATGGAGTTGTGTTCAGTTTAGCTTTGTTAAACTGGTTGTATTTAGTCTAACTGGCAAATGGACTAGAGTTGAGTTGGGTGAATTAGTTATTAATTAATTCACAAGTTATTAACTCATAATACAACTAATGAATACATCAGTTAACTCAGTTGCATGTTCAGTTCAGCAGGGACAGGTGTTAGAGAATCAGATTGCTATCAGTTGTGACTATAGTTGTGCATCAGATCTTGCACAATCAAGGGATTGAGTATGCAAATGAGGAATTGTGTGGTATATCCAAGGAAAATTTACGAATTTGGATCATTCATCCATTCATATTCTCTATGCAGGATTGCGCAGTTGAGGCAGGCAAAAGCAGTGGAAGAGATTTGGAGATCAGATCTGAGCTGTATTGTGTGTAACAGACGTGGAGATACTTGTGAGAAGTATTATGCTGTGTAATGTTACATGACTCAATCATTAATATACAGATAGTTGGGGTTTTTAGCGAGATGCTTTCCCCGGGATACATACTGTGTTAATGTGGGAATGCTCTTGATGTTTTATTGTTATTGATGCTGCTATATTGATGATCAACGTAGAGGAGCTTATGTATTGTGTATGTTTTCCGCAATAGTACATGATCAGGATAATCCCCATTGAATATGTGTTAAATTATTCAAAATTTCTACATCGTATCAAAGTTGTTGATCATCAGATCTACTATTCAGGAAGTGTTTACATTCTATTTCTCTAGGCAAAGCCTGTAATCGGGCCAGGTAGCCTCTGGATTCATCCTTCCTTTGGAAGGTGAAATATCCGGTAAAAGCCCATACAATCAATCTTTGTACAAGAAATATTGTGTTCTCACGAATCTTAGATCCGAGGCGGTTGAGTTGGTTGCTGGTGGAATTCGAATTTGCAGCAGTGTTTTTTTGGTGACAACGCAGCAATGTCTTTCAACGAATTGCGATTAGAGTATGCTCTTGAGGGCAGCTCAAACTATATTGCATGGAAGGACAGGATGGAGGCAGTATTGGATGATAACGG
>APFE031395961.1:0-15963 GCA_000404065.3 Pinus taeda | reverse complement strand
AATGTAGAGGAGGTTATGTATTATGCATGTATTCTGCAATAGTGTATAATCGGGATAATCTCTGTGAATATGTGTCATATTATTTAAAAATTTTACACTAACATCGCCCAGATCTGACAACCACTATTTCTCAGATTTGACAGTGGGTATTGCTTTGATCGAATGGCTAAGATTGTCTTGATCAGACAACCAAGACCACCCAAATTTGACAGCCACGATCTCTTAGATCTGACAGTTGAGATCACTCTGATCAAATGACTTAGATTTTCTAGATCTGAGGGCCAAGATCGCCTATATCTAAGGGCTACAATTTACCAGATCATATGGCTTCAATTTGTCATTTGACGGTCACAATCACTTTGATTGAATGGTCGAGATTGTCCAGATCAAAAGGTCAAGATAGTTTTGATCGAATGACTGAGATTGTCCATATGGGAGGACCAATGTCAAACTAGATGGCCACGATTTCTCATATTTGATAGTCAAGGTTGCTTTAATTGAATGACCAAGATTGACCAGATTGGATGACCAAATTTTCTTGGAGCTAGAGCCCTTTATCTAGGTAGTGGATCTTGCGCCACTTGTTACTATGATTGAGAAGGAATCCCTCACAAAAGGGTCCAATCATCAAATATTTTGTTATAGATATGACCATGATAATAAGATGCATCGTGGCATCATGGAAGCATTAGAAACAAGAGCTCATAACATCACCATGGGAACCATGAAGGATAAAATCCATGACAATCAAACATGAAGGATATAGTTCTTAGGAACCTCATTGAACATTGAAGGAAAGGATGAAGTCATTTAGTAAAAGGATCACCATACATCAAGTCAAAAAGGAAACATCTGCCAGATGGGGATATACAAGATCCTCAAGATTCTCTGATGGAATCCTCATCGGAGGGTTCACTAATCTAGAGAGGAAGCAAGTGTTTCATCAAAAACTCCAACTTGTGGAGTTCATGGGATGATGGTATGATGACATGAGAGATGAACTAGATCAAGGGGTTGAAGATATTTTCAATCAAGGAAGATGCTGGAAGAATCCTAGATGACATAAAGGTAAAATGAGGCATGTATGCTTGTATTTAATATGATAAAGTCATGTCGCATGGTTTAAGGTAACATGGATCATTACTTCTATCTTGAGAAGCATGATCAAGAGAAAAATCATCTCCTCCTCCGAAAGGATGCAGGAAGACATAAGTCACACTAGATGAAATCAACATAACATGTCCTCATATGAAGTATGAGGTGGTTGACTACAATTAAGAAACTATGATTGAAAACTCTTAGGAATGGAATGTGTGAGGAAGGAAGAGATCATGAGGTATGCAACCCTGATGAAGGCGATCAACATCTAAAAGACGAAGAAGATTTGACTATGAAATCTCCCAGAAAGATATGAAGACTCTGATGAAAGTTTGGAAAAGATGGAGACCTTTGACAATGGATATCTTTGGGAGATATGTCAACATGTATGCAAGATGTTGATACCTACATGAAGATGTCATGATGAAGAGAGATCTCGTTAGGTACTATTTGATTTAATGTTATGTTTTGAGTTCTTGAATAATATCTAGATGAGTTCATTAGGGCTACTGGAACAAGAGTTGTAAGTACAAGTACAACTAGCATTCATGTGGTGGATGGAAAATCCTGAAAGAAACATGATGAAGAAGAAGTAGCCATATGAATAAGGTTCCATATATGGATCAAGAAGGCCACTTTCCATGAAGAAAGGAATGACATGATGAACCAATAAGGAAAGTGATTGATGGTTGATGCCCTACAAGGGAGAAAATCGACTGAATTACATGACATCAAGGAAGGAAAAATGATCAAGTCGTTGAAGGACCCACAAAGAAGAAGTTGTTGATGAAAAGGAGAGTCCCTAGTTAAGAGGGAGCTTTGACAAGTCCCTAATTGAGAGACAGCTTGGGTAAGTTCCTAGTTAGAGGGAACTTGGGTACATTCCTTTACAGGAATCAACATATCTTCCCTAGTTGAGAGGAAGAGATAGACACAAAATTATTGTATTCAATTAGGAAGAAAGAATGGAGGATTGGGTAATCATCTGGCATTTGATGCTCTTTGAGGATGTGTAGGTCATCCAAGATAAGAGTAGGCAAGAGGACCGATATTCTTTGAGGGCTGGGAACCCAAGATAATAATAGTCCTAAAAGGTCATACTCAGTGAACACCCGAGTGGGTATGTACCTTGAGAGACAATGATGGTGTCTATAGTCATTGGTCTCACCAACATTGTGCTCTGATCTAATGAGAGATAGAGATGTCAATTAAGGCCTTGTTGTGGAAACAATGTTGGTTACTATGATGCTATACAAATGGGATACCAATTCAATTCTTCTTATGAGAAATTCTTCAAATTGAAAATGACCAAGTACCATTATTAATACCTCCCTAGTTAAGAGGGAGTGTTGAATAAAGTGTAACTAGGTTTGGTCTTCATAATGACATGTAATTATGTTTGATGTAAATGATGTAATAAAGAGAACAAAATTATTATTGTAAAATTGCTTCATGGGTTTCATGAGCAAGTGATTTTGGAATAATAGTATTTGTCATTTAGAGTCTAGAATAAATGTCATGTATGAAGAGCTCTTCTTGAGCCTATGTTTAATGTATGCAAGTCTATAGAAATGTCTAAAATCCCTCCAAAGGCAAGTACAATCCCTCTTGAAGAATTCGGCCTCCAAACAAGATAAAAAGTAGTCATGGCGCCTCATATAAGGAGACACAATGGTTCACGGTCATGTCGGCTTAATATGTGGGTCAAACTACTATAAATACCCAATTAGGGTTTGCGCAAAAGAATAAGGTACAAAACTAGGATCCTCTGCAATTTTCCAATGGGTACAATCCTGGGATTTTCACATCACAATTCAAATTTTCGAATGAACAACATCTCTGTGTTTTTTCAGATAGGTATTGTTGTAGCATCCATTGTCCTTTTAATTTTATTTTTAGTTTTATTACGAAAAAGAAAAAAATCAAATATTATGTTGTAGCAGAAATAAGGGGAAAAGCAGAAATTTGAAAGAAATAACTTATTTTATTTTATTAATGGCTTTGAATGTGAGAAATCCATAAGGAGAACTGATTCATTCACTTGCAAGGCAACAGATCCGATGGCAATTGTGTGGGTAACTAGAATGAAGTTTATTTTGGGAAATCGGACGCGGTGGTGTATGGAATGCAGTTTAATCTGTTGAAGTTCGGATCAATCGCAACTGTCCATCGAAAGGGACAATATCCGACGGATATTACGTCGAAAAGTAATCGAGTTTTATTTTTAAAATCGGACCTGATAAATCTTTAACTGACAATTTTATTTCTTATCGGGTCCATGTGGGAGTCAAAGGGTTGTTGAAAAAACGGACGCGATAAGGTTTTGTTCGACAAGTTTAAAGTCTCGTTGAGTTCTGAGGGATCAAATCGTCCATTGAATGGGTGATTGGATGGTGATCGCGCACAGCTTAGGCAGACGCGATAGGTTTATGATCTAGAGATTTAATTCTTTTGAGTTCCGTAATAACCGAAGGTTTGCCATATTTCACGTAAATCAACCAATTTCGTTGTTTTAGCAAATAACCAAAGTTAGAGATGATGACCAAAACTTCAAATGGATGATGATTGGTCGAGTTTCCTTGTGTTTTGACCAATCACAACACTTCTAATATGTAGGTGGCCCACAAGTCCATGCATAGAGTTTTGTTAAAGTGCAGCGTGTTGTGTTAAAACAGTTTAAATATTATCAGAACATCTACAGATAAACTTCATCAGCATTCAAGCCACAGATCTGAACAACGAACACCCATCATCAGTTTTCTAAATTATGTTACTTCTTGTTATTTTATTTTCTTGAGAATCGGTGTCTTTTACCCTCTAATGTGATATTTTGTAGTGATTTTTACTTTAGACAGTTAGTAGATAGTTAAGCAGTTTGACAATTTTGGTGATTACCAATTGTCTCATAATGTATAAAAAGAGAAAAATTTACAGAGAAAGGGTTCGGATTTTGGAGAACCTAAAGACTAGGCCACTGTATTCTTGATAAAACCATTGATTAATGAAAGAATCAGAAGTTTTCCACACATTGTCGAGTATGATTTTGTGACTTCTCTGTTATGTGTCATCATATGTTTTCTTCCTTTAAGTATGGTAATGAAGTTGCATGTCTTTATTTTCTTATGTAAATGAAGTTAAAATCCCTTAAAAGAGCTCTCCTATACTTGAAGTTCCTACCTCTGCAATTCTTCTAAGTTACTGATAGTAGTTTCTGTGTAAGACAACATATTATTTTTAACTTCTCCAAGTGTCACAAATAGTAGATTCTGTGTAAAACAACATATTGTCTCTGACTTCTTCAAGCTTTCTTCATTCATCATTTATATTCAGCAATCAAATGGCATTCTGAGATTTTCATGTCACCTAAGTATTAAGGGTTAAAACCCAAGTCTTTCAAGTCCTTCATTTGAGAATACAACATACAATTAAGTGACAAACAAGCGACTATAATTATAAACATTAATGTCTTAGCATAATTTCTACACAGCCAGGAAATTGGTTTCTTAAGGCACAACAAGTACCACGGGGATGAAGTGCCAACATCCTCACAATCATGATGATCACATTCTTGACATAGTTGTGATGATGAAGAACTTGGTGCAGGGAGAGGACACAGTCACAGTCTCGGCATAGTTGATATGAAAAGGATCACAATGATCCCACAATAATACATTCTCGACATACTAGACACAATCGTGATATCGACATTGTGGTAATCATGGTCTCAATCATGGCTTTGATGAAGACAAGGTCATGATGAAAATCCCAGTGCAATTCGCATATGTATATATACATGCATATCTCAGTATAGAGATATCGTTGGTATGGTAAAGGTCTCAGTGAAGGAGCAACAATGATATCAGTGAAGGTGCACCAATGATCTCAATGAAGGTGCAACAATGATCTTGATGAAGGTGCAACAATGGTGCAACTATAATGATCTTAGTGGTGCAATAGTAATGACCTTAGTGTATTAGTAGTGATGATGATGATCTCAGCAGTGACATAGAAGAGGATTGGTGTCTTGGTCTTGGAGTGGTCTAATAGGTCAAGGGTCATGGTCTTGGTATTCGTCAACTGGAATATCTATAAGCAGAATTTTGTGTGGGTTTTCCTCTCAAAGAGTGAGAGTTTTTTTCCCTGGTAGAAAGCCAACATCTTTTGTTCTTGTCTCTTTTGTTTTGGTGACTATTTTATGAACTAAAAGACACACTCTAATAATAACAAGAGAAGATTGTGATAATAAGGAAAAGTTAAAAAACCTCACAAATAGTTATCATAGCAAGAAGAATCTCATTAACTTAATTTGCCCTAGATTCTTCAACACGGTCGGTGACTTGATATGTGATTTGTCGCAACGTGGGAACTTTGCCAGTTGGAGTTGTCGTCTGGTAATTTTGTAGGAATGGGCATTTGCGAGGTTTACAAAGGCTCGGTATGATTTACTTTTAATGTATGTGGGAGGAATTCAATGTGGTCATTAGAGGAGACATGTAACCTGCAAAACATCAACAATGTAGATCACCATTTAAATCACCTCACGAGACCTATAGTTGTAGTATTCTCCATAAAGAGAGGGAATTTAGAGATGGTGGACTTTTCTTGCAATAAATTTAAGGAATCAATACCTTTGAAAGCGATCTATCAACATAGTATGCAATAGTTGGTTGTGTACACAATTCACTAAGTAGAGTGGTACCCTCTTCAGTCAGCATGATCACATCTCCAATACCTCTTTTGTTGGGGAATTTGGCGTGATTGAAGAATCTAGAGCTCAATGAAAATCAATTTAGTGGAGGAATACCCAATATTTTTTTTTTGAATCTCACGTCTCTGTTAGAACTGAACCTATCCCATAGCTTTCCTATCTCACTCTACCATGAATCAGATTTGGTTTGTTATCTTTTAATATTCTTAAACTAATAAACTAAATATTTTTTGGTAATAAATTAGTGTTTTAGTAAAATCACGAGAAAAAGGCATAGCCTAAGATCACAAGTGGTATTTAAACCACTCGCCTTAGGGTGCATTGGGTATACCAAAGATTTCCTAAATTTTAAATTTAAAAACTGGAAATTATATATTAAAATTTTCTTTGAAGTTTAAAGTCTTGAAAAGCATAGCATAGTATAGTAACATCACAATCAATTTATGTTAGTAAAATGCCAGAATACCTTATGGTTATTCCCATTCTTATTCTCAATATAGAAATATCATGGTATATATTAAATTTTTTTATCATTGATGTGATATCTCTCAACCAATTTGGTAGTATTTTTTCACATAAAAAGCATTTGCATAGTAGAAACAAAGTCATTTTGTAGGTGTATGTTGGGTGAACTCATATCAAATAATTGTACCATCTATGTTGACTTGATGGTGTACGTTTGGTAAGGTTATATGTTGACTTGATGTTTTAGTTTTGGTAAGATTATGTGGTAGTTTGTACCACTATATTCATCCTCTATTATGCATGCCATGAATTACAAGCATGTCACCTCCAAGAAGTTTGCAGTACACTACTTGCTTAAAGATCAATAAGAGTTAATGAGGTTTGACTCACTTGACCCCATAAATAACAAGTCCAAAATGGATTTTGATTTCAATGGGCACAAAATGAGGTATTCTAAATAATTATTGTCTAATAGTAGGTTTGCACCCATAATTAGATCCACAAATGTTGGAATTACCCAAGAAAGTTTCCAAAATGTAAAAATAGGTCAAACTTGGTGAACAATGGATAAAAAGAATCAAAGGACCCCACCTAAGTGTTAGACATCCTAATAAGGTCCCCAATTTATGATAATGTGAAGGGTATTACAAGGAAATGTTCGTCACATTAAGTAGTAATTGAGAGGTATTATTTCTTCATTGGGCAAGTTACACATGAATCTAGTGTGGGGTTGAACCAAATAATGCACTCCCTATTCTAGATAGGCACATATAGTAATCAAGGATGAAGGAGGTGAAGATGCTAGGTTAGATGTATACGGGGCAAGAGAAGGGAGGTGGAAACATTAGGGCGGCCTTATTGAGTTAAGAGGAGATAGGTGACTATTCTAGGCTAGATTAGTGAGGACAAAAGAGCAAAGAAAGTAATAGGTGTTATTAGTATGATCATGTAGCTACAATTGACCACTTAATACTCATTGTCCTTTAGGAGAAGCATGGTTTTTGACTAAGATTCCATCTTAATTTGTCCCTACTCAAGATAATGATCCATGAGGATACCAACCAAATGAACAAAGTAGAAAAACGACCAAGAGCTTGGAGACACGGAAGGAAAAGTGACTACCTTGAGTAGGCTCAATCTGTCAAGGAGAGTAAAAAATGAAGGATAGGAGAAGTACAACACCATCAACCCTTAATATAGCCATTAATATTACATACTAGAGGGTCAAGTTGGCCCTAAAAAGGACTTATTCAAGTCAATGTTTAATTTGACTTGTTATATCCTTATTGAAAACCATTACAAATGAGAAAAATTGTATTAGGGAACTGGTGAAATATTGATGATAGGGGAGAGACCTACATCAAGTGTTTGGATGATAATGGAATGCGAGATAGGAGAGGGAGATTTATATCTCCCCTAAGCTAGTTGAGAAAAATGAGCATGTGACAAAGTGGTAAGCCCATGTGGAATTCCCTCAAAGATAATCATGTATTAAAATAAAAATAAAAGTAAATCTTGATAATTATTCCCTAGTCATGCAAAATTTGGAGTAATAAGGAGAGGAACAAAACTTCGAAGAAGATAGGATACTAGACTAAAGAGACAAGAGATAAGCCTTGGAAGTGATGTTTGGAAGGTAAGAAAAGGGAACAAGATAATAAAAACAAATTAAGTCATCCCCTGATGAAAAGAAGAGCTCTTCCTTAAAGGTATATATAATCATCGTCATTGCATCCAAATAAGGGCGGCCATGGAGGATGTGATACTTCAAGCCTCATGGGAGAAATGAAAATTGAAAGGGTGGTCATGGAGGATTTTCTAATTCAAGTCCCATGGGAGAAATGAGAAATGTGTATTCATTATCTCGGTGCCAAGGTATTAGGGAATTTCAATGACTTTGAGAGGTCTTAGTCTTATATTTTTAAAACTTTAGATGGTCCAAGGAGTGGTTGAAAAGTGCATAGTGCTAAGGGTATGACATACATGAGTTGTTATGATGTTACAATGATTCATTTGATCATGAAGTCGTTGTAGAAAATCTCAACAAAGAACAAATTCACCACATTAACCTTTCATTTATTGAAAAATGGTATGTTTGGAAGGTTAAAGGAAAGGAATTGGGCAGCGTACCAAGAATCTTAGGGGAGAACCCAAAGAGGGATTCAATTATGAGATCATTTTGATTAGGGCTTGCCCTAAGTATATCTATAAATTACCTTTGCGAGGAGTGAGAAGAGAGGACTTAGATAAAGGGAGCAAGAGGAAGTTGAGGAAGCTATGGTGTGAACCATTATAGGATGAAAGAGGATAGGAGGGTCAATTTTTTTTGCCAACTTCCAAAAATTGCTTCACTCCAATGAGAGGGAAAGGTGCATTCAACATGAATCAAGATAAGAGGGGGATCATGCATGGGTTGGTTTGGAGAGATACTTATATGATGAATTAGAAGATTGGTGTCAAGTTCAATGAGGTTAGGGATGAATCCTATGGAGGGAATTCCTTCTTAGGATATGAAACAATCATAACTTTGATCTAGTAAGTAGTGGATATTGGTTTTCTTAGGAACTTCTACATCATGTGGTTTTTTTCTATGATATTAAGAGGTTAGATAAGAGAAGGATCGACATGAGCCATCTGCTTTTCCTCAAGGGAAGGAGTTTAATCCTATTCGTCCTCAGAGAAAAACTAATTTTCATAGAATACTTAGAAGAAAAACCATGGCATGGGTACCTTGTTTATATCAAGTATAACTTTAAATTCTTCTACAACCATGGTTTTGGGTTTGGTAGAGAGATTGGACTAGTGTTTCTCTTAATTTATTTACTTGAATATTCACCAATATTCGATATTGTTTGTATCCCGCTTGCTATATTTGCTCCACATATTAGAGGGTTTAGGTGGAAAGGTTGGGTTTCTCCTCTTTTAGTGTGGAATATGGTTAGAGTGTCAATTTAATTGTGGGTGATTTTGTCACTCCATCATGTGTTTCATTTCTATTGGAGATTTGGTTTTTAGTTTATCTGGATTTTATTTCTCCCACAACAACCTCAATGTAGGTGTTATTCATGCATAACATATGGTTGATTGTATATTTTGTTGATTTGGGGTCTTCAATAAACACTTTGACTATTTACCTAGTCAAGGGTCCATTTAAAAATTCTAGAACTCGTTTCCTCGAGTATCTCTAAATTGAAATCATGTAGATCCTTATGCCATCAACGTATGAAAGTTGAAGGAGATATAGGAAAACGAGAAAACTTACCACATTCATCTGATCTAGGCATGTCAAAGTGTTTTCTTGAACTATTCTACTAATAGGTATAGGTTTTGTATCAATGCCTCATAGAGGTAACGAAACCAAAAAGGGAGTTACATATTACATATTATAGAAAACTTTATTTGAGATGTAATTATAATAGATGAACTTGGAGCAATCCATGGTTAAAGTATCCAAGTGATGTCAAGGGTTTTCTCTAATGTTGCCCCACAAATTTGCATAATTTTGTTAGGTATGGAGGAAGTTGCATCTGTACAATATAGGGCATGAAATGTTATTTGGATTCCTAATCAAAAGAAGAATGTGTTTTAATACAACTCCTACCACCAAGATTTAGATTTTAACTAGGGTATTCTCTAGGAGAAAGTAATATTGTTAGAAAGGGATACCTCATCCAAACTTTGTATAATTGATTGGGAGCAGGATTTAAATTGAAGAATGGGATATTAATTTTGAAATTGATGGTTAGGTTCCACCTGCATCGATGTGTGTCAACTTGAATTTGTAACATAGAATTGCTAGAATGTCTATTTGTTATATGTGCACTCACCTTACAGGTTATGTGGCAATTGTCATGGGAGATTGGCTCATGTTTGAAGGTATTGTTGCATGCACACTTGTGCGAGGAGGGGATAATATTGAAGGTTATGAAGGAAGTTGTTATTTCATTTTTTAAAGTTTAATGAATGTTGACTTGGTTGTGATATAGTTGTATGTGTACATGTATAGATTCATGTATAGAGTAAATATGCATAGTTTTTGTAACAATACTAATGCTTAGGGAAACCAAGGACAAGGAGGTGGCTAGATGAGGCATCCACCATTGCTTTGGACCCTTGGTACTAAGTGAAAACATATCATAGAATAAAGTATTAAATGGGGCTTGCTTGCAAGAGAGAAGGAGGCTCAATTATCATCAAAATGATTTCTAAAGGGGGAAGCATAACTACGATTGAGAGAAAAAAATTCCTTAGAAGGAGAGTGAGATATCTAGGAAGGGGGGTCATAGGAATTAACATAATAAACCATGTTAATGGTGCTTGCCTAAAAAAAATTCCATTGTGGAGAGATAGAATCCTCTGGTGTGGGTTGGGGGGTTGAGTGGTACTTAGAGAAGTATTCATGCAAACAACGGAGGACGAGAGTATAAGGACATTCCCTCTCACAAAGAAATAAGATACAACAACGTTATGTTGGGATTGAGGGATGGAAATGGAAGAAGAACAATGAGCCTTCACATGAATATGGAACGGATGATATGGACTCCCAAGTGGAGTTGTAAAAATATAGAAAATGAGTGGATTTTCTACCACATGAATTTTTAGGGTAAGAATGGGATACAACGCAAGTGTGAAAACTACTAAATAGGGAAAGATGAGAATGGAGTTTCAACTTGATTTTAGGACCAAACTAAGAAATTAAAGGGTGAAAAGAAAGGGTAGGACACAAGGTATTATTTAGATTTTAAGGTCTTGATAATGTTAATCTTTGGTTGTAAACAATTAGGGTACTTTTGCTTTGGTACTAGATTAGATTTGATCATAAATTAGGAAAGGAAATTGAACAAGTAACTAAGGTTAATTCACCAACAATTTCTTTAGTAGCCTGTAAACCTTAATGTAGGAAATGCAAAGAGATGTTAATCAACATCTACTTTTATAAGAGGAGGAGAAATTGAGTTTAGTTTTGGCTCGATGCTATCAACATATCTCTATTTATCAATAATGTGAATTACTCACCATAATCTAAACTTAGTCCCAATTTAGTAATGACCCCATGTACTCTTTAACACTCAATTACATGGGCCCCATGTAATAATGAGCCACTTTATTCATATCTCCTCATTTCATGGTATTAAATACATTAAGAAATAAAATCCACTCTATGTTGGGAAGAAATTTATTGATCGAGTTAGAAAGTTGTTGATATTGAGTTCATATAGTTGGAGAATCATAATCATAGTATTTTGTTCTTCCTTTAAACCATTTCCTTTGTTCAATATGGAGATTTGAGATTTTTAAGTTAAGAGAATTTGGAGTATCTTTTTAAACTCAATCTTCCTTTAAATATTGAATTCAAAGACCATTAGAAATTAGAAGCTTAAGGATTCCAAGGGTTCTTTGTAAATCATTCATAAATTTAAATAGTAAAACAAAGTATGCAATACACATTTTCACATTTAGGGAGTTTATAAGTTTCCAAATTCTCCATATTTTTCGAGGTTCATGTAAATTTCAAATAGGGTGAGATCCATTTAAGAAAAAATTAGAAAGTGAAAGAAACAAGAGTATAATAAAATGTGTGTTTCTTGTTTTATTTAAAATATTATCAAGGGCTTGAATTAGTTTGAGAAATCTTATCAAGGGCTTGAATTAATTCAAGAATATGATTATGAGGGCATGCAGTAGTGGGTACATTACATTGTGGTATTAGTGACTAGTTCTCCCTCAAGGCACTATAAACTTGTGAAGAGTGAGACAATAAACACATTTTTTTCTTTAATGAATTTTAAATTAGGTATTATATGAACTCTTAAAAAATAGTATACATAGCATTTGAACAAAAATTCTTAAATTAGATATAAATATTTTCAAATATTCAATATTTTAAAGTTTCAATAAATAATATTAATATATAAATAAAATATCACAATTAAATAAACATGGTATATAAAATAATAAAATAAAAACAAATACCATTTCTTACCTTATTAATTGTAATGAGTTTCCATCCTTATAATAAACTAAACTGCAATAAAGATCGACTCGTGGCATCAATTTGCTGACTAGAACCCTGGGAATCTGAAATACAGGTATTTTATTTTAAAAAATTTGTTTATTAAAATGGCAAACGGTTTTCCAATCCACCACCAATGTTTTGAATGGTTGAGTTGTCAAGTTTCATTTTTCATTCAGCTCAACATTTTTTAAAGCTATATGTAAACTATACATACTTATTATATTCATTTCCTTATTCACTTTGTTTAGAGAAAACTTGTATGATGTGATTATATAAATATTGGATTTTGATGTAATCGCTACACATAATTAACCAAACTCTTAATATGTTAACCTCTTCGTAAACCACTAGAGCGAAGCAATAGAGCTGGCGAAAGAAGCGGTCAACTCCCATTGCTTTACTGCTTCGGTTGAAGAGGCAGCCCATCCATGATGCGCCCTCGATCTGTCACCACAGATTTATTTGTTGAGATTCATCTCATGCCCCCCTAGCTCAGAATATCCAAGATCGCGCTGAAAGTTAGCAGATCTGACGGTCGAGATCGTGTTGATTCGACGGCTGAGATTAAGCCGATCTGACCGTCCAAATCGCATGAAACTGACGGCTGAGATCTATCATATTGGACGGTCTAGATTGTGCAAATCCAACGGCTGGGATCTAGCACATCGGATGGTCCAGGTCGCGTAGATCTGACAGTGCTGATCTTGCATATCCGACGGCTGGTATTTAACAGATCTAACGCTCTAGATTGCTCAAATCTGACGGCTGATATTCAACAAATCTGACAGTTCAGATCGTGCAGATACGACGGCTGAGATTTGACAGATCTGAGGGTCTAGATTGCTCAAATCCAATGGTTGAGATCGAGTAGATCTAATGGTCAATATTTCGCAGATCCAATGGCTAACATTAGGCTGATCTGACGGTTGAAATTACCGAGATCTGACGATCCTAATCACCCAGATCCAACCGTTGTATTACAAATATCTGATGGTTGAGATTAAGCAGATTCGAGGGCTGAGATTCAGTGCATAAATACCGTGCCTTTTGGGCTAATGACTTATCTAGTGATAACTTATTGGCGGATAACTTATAAGATAATAACTGATACAATTATAACTTACAGCATGATACCTTAGCATTAATAAGTTCTCATCTAGAACTTATCTGCCGATAAATTATCATCCGATAAGTTATGAAATATAAGTACTCAGACTTTAGTTATCAGAGTATACGCTATTATAGGATAAGCTATCAGCCAATAACCTATGACATATAAGCTCTCAGAAGATAATCCTTCATAAAATAGGCGATCTAATCTATCAGGGAATAAGCTATCAATAGATAAGCCATTATCACATAACTTATCAGACTAAAGCAGATAAGCTATAGAGAGAACTTATCAGTGGATAAGCTATAGCAGATAATCTATCAGTGGATAACGGATCACAGAATAAGCCATAAGTAGATAATCTAACAGTGGATATGCCATTGAAGAGTACGCCCTAGCTGGAAACGATCAACGTAGGTTCGATTCCTGGGGAGAATTTCTGGAATTTGTACATGCCAATCCTGCGAGGAGCCATGAAATATAAACACAATGTTTGCTGCTTTCAAAACGTTCCTGTCTGCCACCATTTCAATGCATTCATCACAGGGATTGCCAGAACTCAGCAAGAGGATCAGGGGATTGCCTGGGGTCGACCTACTTAGGACCAACAATTCTCGTTCCTGCAATGGCCACCCATTGTTGTCCCTTTCGGTGGCTGATACCATTTTGGGATTCAAGGGCGCTTCACCCGGCCAGATTTGGGAGATGGGAAGTGTGCGAGCGGTTGGGGGAGACGTCATATAATAAAACTGCCAGCACAGAATTTGGCTTGATGTCTCCCCTTCAGCTCGGTCCATTCAATTTATCACACAGGTATGGGTAATGTGATATATTCGCTGTGTATATTAACATTCACAGGGTATGGGTAATGTGATAATGTGGGTGCAGAGGAACACACATTCTGCATTTCGCAGTTTTCCTTCTGCATTTTTTGAGTTTTCCTATAATTTTCAGTTGAATTTGGCAAGGATTTCACTCAAATCGCACAGATCCGACGGTCGAGATCGCACAGATCCGCAGTCGAGATCTCTCAAACCTGACGGTTGAGATTATAAAGATCCAATGGCTAATGTTACATTGACCTCACGGCTGAGATTGGCAGATCTGACGGTCCAAATTGCGCAGATCTAACGGTCTAGATCGCACAGATCCGATGGTGGAGACCTCTCAAATCTGACGGCTGAGATTGGCAGATCTGACGGTCCAAATCGCGCAGATCTAACGGTTTAGATCGCACATATCCGATGGTGGAGACCTCTCAAATCTGACGACTAAGATTATAAAGATCTAACGGCTAAGATTAGGCTAATCTGATGGCTGAGATTGGCAGATCTGACAGTCCAAATCGCATAGATCTAACGGTCTAGACCGCACAGATCGGACGGTGGAGATCTCTAAAATCTGACGGCTGAGATTATAAATATCCAACGGCAAAGATTAGGCCGATCTAACGGCTGAGATTGGCAGATCTGACGGTCCAAATTGCGCAGATCTAACGGTCTAGACCGCACAGATCGGACGGTGGAGATCTCTAAAATCTGACGGCTGATATTGGTAGATCTGACAGTCCAAATTGTGCAGATCTAACGGTCTAGATCGGACGGTGGAGATCTCTAAAATCTGACGGCTGAGATTATAAAGATCCAACGGCTAAGATTAGGCTGATATGACGGCTGAGATTGGCAGATCTGACGGTCCAAATCGCGCAGATCTAATGGTCTAGATCGCACAGATCGGACGGTGGAGATCTCTAAAATCTGACGGCTGAAATTATAAAGATCAGACGGTCTAGATCTTGAATATTCGACGACTGAGATTAAGAAGATCGGACGACCGAAATTTAGCAGATCTAACAGTTGAGATTCAGTAGATCTGATGGCTAAAATTTAGCAGATATGATGGCTAAAATTCAGCAGATATGATGGTTGATAAAATGGCTCGTTGGTAGATTATAAAATCTATGTACACTGTGTTTGTGATGCATGTGGGACAGAATTTAGGGTGGTCGTGGTCATTGCTTCATTTTCCCATTGTTCAATCTCCCTATTCTATGAACGGCAAGTCAGATTGGAAGCAGAGGCGTGATTCAATTCGCTAGGGGTCGCCCTGCGGTTCCATGGCAGTCACGTTTGCGTGGATTTGGTTACAGAATGTGGAAAGATCGATTTGGAATACTTTATTTGTTGGATGGAGAGAGGAAGGAGTTTGTTGTTGTTTCACACGCATTCTAAGTAAGCATGAGATTGACAGGAAATGTGATCGCCAGAGAGAGTGTTCACGTTTGGCAGATTACATGATAGGAATCCCCCTGCTTTTTCTTCACCCTCTAAACTTAGACGGATAGAGAAATATTTACCAAAACTTTGATCACATTACATCTAAACTTTCCACCAAATTCTACAGCTAAACTCTCCACCTATTTCATTTCGTAGCTTTATTAACCACTGCATGTGTTAGCAAATGAGATGAAGGTAATGTATTCAATTTAAAACAAAAATAGCTTTGGTACCGAGTTTATATTTATATTAATATGATAGTATCAAGGTAAGGCATTTTTGTTATATT
>APFE031395957.1:0-17595 GCA_000404065.3 Pinus taeda | reverse complement strand
CGAATGGACAAAGCAGTCCAAGAGACCTTGGGATGTGAATCCCAACGGTCACATAATGTACCACAAATATACATCATTTGTGAATAAAAAATGTACTGCATGATTTATCTTTCACATTTGTTCTCGCTCCCCATGTGTGTTTAACACAACCCGCAAGGTTACTTTCTCCTCCTCTAGTTCTTCTATTAATGGGATATGGGAGAGAGGTTCTACTTCTTTTTCCTCGCCAGGTATTCTTAATTCTTCAACTAAAATGTGCTCCCCTGTGGAGGTGAAAAAGGCTACTCCTATAGGACTGACTTGGTAGATGAAGTAGGAGATTATTTTGATTGGATTTCTGCCCCTAGAATTTCAAGAGTTTTATGGCTGGGGGTATGAGTTTGGGATGGAGGTGTATCTATTTTTGTTCTTGGTGGAGTAGGTGGTGTTGTAGGAATTGAACTCTTGCCTCTAGCTATAAATCTACCCCTAGATTCTCTTTCTCTATGCATATCATTTTTATTTTTATTTTGAATGTAAGAGATAAGGTTACCTAGTTACATTTCCCTGGAAATGGTGCCAAAATTTTTAGTCAATTTAGTTTCCTAAATTGATTTGCATAAATTATCAACTGAGGCTTGTAAGTTGATGAAGTGTAGTGCACTATATGTGCTAATTAAGCCTTCTTACATTTTTGTTTTGTATTTTATATTGCTATGGGGGTTTCTGTTCTTTGATTCCTAATGACATATAGTTGGAACTATGAGAAACCAAATCTAAATTTCTTAAAGGTGAACCAAGAGCTCAAAAGCTAGTCAAAATCTAAGTTAAGATAAGGGAAGAAAAAAGAGTGTCTACTTGATTTTCGTTGATCCTAAGTCAAGAATTTAAAGGTGAAATTTGTAAGGTCAATCAAAATAATTATAGAGAATGAAACTGACTAAAGAACTTTTAGTTGTCCAAGCCTTCAATTTTGAAAGATAACTTTCTTGAGATGGCATACAGGCAACTTATTGTACTTTATATTCCAAAGAACTAAATAAAATATGCAGAGAGTAACTAATTGATTTCAATCCTCGTGTGAAGTGAATGTTTAACCATTTAGTTTAGGATGGGTATTAGCTTGAAATGGTGACCAAAAAAATTTATTCACACAGTGCATTGGCAATCTGATCTAGGAAATAAATAACAGAGGAAACAAACTGTAAGTAAACTAATCAACAATGCATCCTTATTACTTTTCAACCTTACCTTGTTTAAAAACAAAGTTGTTTCATTTATGAAATAGATTGAAGAAACAAGATTGCACCATCGAATTCTAACATTATGCTATTGATCAGAAGTAAAAGAAAATAAACTACAAGGAATCAACCTAAACTACAAATACTACTAAAAGTAAATAATGAAACTAAACTGAACAGTAAACAAAATAAAAAGAAAAAAATCTCCTTCAGTGGAGGGGCCCTCTACAACTGACTGAGTCAAGTTGTTAATTAGCTGAAGACATTCTTTCAAATGATCACTTGGTCAAACACGGCTTCGTATTATTAAAATGAAAAAATGTTCCAAAATTACAGAGTTGTAAGTCTGAGCTTAATACATCCAAAAATTCTGAACTGCTCTCAGTTCTGTACAATTGGTATTTGAAGAAAACATTCATAACTGTCTTTTGAGGAGAATTAACTACAGGTGGTCTACACGTATTACAACAGATCTACGTAAATGGTTGATCGGCTACAGGTGACTTTAATTCAAGCAAGATGGTTGCATAAAACCGTTAACACGAGTGGTTGATCCGAGTTAATGCGGCAAAAAAACTGTAAGGTTTTATTAATTAACCACGAAGAGTGGAAAAAGAGTCCTATTGCACTTGGGTTTCTTCATTTGACTCCCCCTTTGACTGTGGTCTTGAGTTGGCTTTTTTGCCAATCTGGGTTGGGTGACTAGGATAGGATCCATGTCAAGATAATTCCAAAGATGCCATGTGGCTGGTTTCTTCGTTTGACACATGTAGCATGTTAAACCATGGAAGTAGCTATGGAACACATGGTTAGCTACAAAATAGGCTGCGTTCTGTAGCTAATTTTCAAAAGCTTATTTCAAATAGAAAAAACATAAAAGTATAACATGTCAATCATTTAATTTCCTTGTTATAAAATCTATCATTTATTGATGATGGTGATCTGTCTTTTATGGAAAACAAGAGAAATACGTGAGAAAAGTTGTCAAAGAGATAGTAATTCTGAGGTCCAACAGCGATCACAACATCCTCTACCACTAGTTTGAGATCATTGGCAACCGAGTGAATCATAGTCGAAGTGAAGTTCAAGAGGGACAAGATGCACCATTTCCAAGAACAAAGAGGAAACAACTCCTACTTTCAAGGGAGCTTCTATCAATTGCCCTTTTGCATAAATAAACAAGAATAAAACCTCATTAGGATTCAAATTTTTTTCAGCTAAGTGTAACTATTGAGCTTAAAGCTTGACATTGTTATTTTGAACGCTTATGTGATGTATGAGACATTTACTTTTTGATATTGAGAAGTTGGATTTTAAGATACATCTGAGTTAGTTTTAAAGGGTTGAGTCCCTTGGGTTTCAGCCCAACCCAAAGGCTTTGGTCCCTATTTTTGTACTTATGTTTTGTTTTTTATTATAAGTAATTCAGATTTTCTTTCATTTCAGTAGAGATTAAGCTATAAAAACATGTGTTTGCAAGCCTATTCCTGACCTCTCTCATGCTTATGATTTCTTGGAAATATATGAATATTAGTTGTTCTTCTTTACATTTTATTTCTATAGCATAGAAGTCAATTGACTGAATATAATAGTGTTATGGCATAAAATAGATGTTATTTAAATTCAACTCATCTTTTCCATCATAGGTTGTCTCATTTTGTTAATGATCAATGGATGTATACATGTGATTGATTGTAGAGTTGTGTTGATCTACAGGGAAGGTCAGCTTCAGAACTTTCATCTTGAGCTCCTTCATCTTCTCTTCCCTCCTTCAATTATGTCCCAAAACTCTATTTCCATATGTCATTTTGCTTAGTATATTGTGAGCATTCATCCTAGTGCAAGAGAGACCTATGAGAGGTCGTGAGCTTGACTAGGGGATCAACCCAACATCCCTTGATTTGATTCAACCTCCATCCACCTTGCATAACCTCAATACATCATTCTCACCCTCAAAAGGAACTCAAAACCCTTCCTGTAGATTACAGGCGCTCCAATAGCAATACAAGTCCTCCTATAGTAGCCACCTCTATCAAGCTTGTAACACCACTTTCCTTCATCAGTTTTGATTCTCACTTCAAAATTTAGCTTAGTCAAGATGAATAATAAACCCCAGCTATGACTTGACGATCATGGGAAGCTCCTAGGCCACTCCAACCATTCCTTTTTGTCAATACAAAGCAGAGTAGAATTAGTTTTTACATCACAAGTATGACGCAAGTAAGCTACTAATTTTCAAGCAAGTATGAACTAGGTAGATGATACATGCAATTATTATTGGTATTTTGATGAATTATGCAAGGTAAAATAACTTCATTTCTGCAAGACAATTTGGTAGCTTGATGAATTTCGCAAGATAAAATAACCTTGTTTCAACAAATAGATTATCCCTTGTCCTTTCATGAATTGATTAGTTGGCATCTACAAGTTGAGTAAATGGAATTTCCACTTTCATAGCTATAATTAGTTTTCAATTTACCTTCATTAGCAAGATTTCATTTTAAATTAGTAGGAGGAATGGTCTTTGAGCACTTTTACCTAATGTCATCACTGAGGGTAGCATGCATGGAATCCAATATGTTGTGCATATAGCATTGTCACTTGTAAGTTCGTATGAACCTCAGGTTGATAATTTGAGCTAAGGAGCCCTTGGGAGTTGCAACATTCTTGGTGCAATATTGGGGCTCACCAACCATCATCACACACATAACAACCATCCAACTTACTATATTTTTATAATCACAACTTATTCTAATATTTACAATAACAATCTCATATACTTATGCACTTTTGCTTCAACCAACAAATAAGCATACTATCTATGGAGCTTTATAAGTCCATCTTGATATTATATTTACATTAATATACATATATATACATGTGAACATTTTCTCAACCAACAAATAAAAGGATATGATGTCTTCAACTCCAATAAGGGACTCCAAAGGCTAACACCTGCACCCTCAAAGTAATTCTAGGATTCACCCCCTTCCTAGGAAGTACAAAATCCATTTCCAAAGTCAAGCCTGCATCTAATGTCTAACGCTACAATCATGCACCACTTGTCCTCTTAGTGAATAGTTACCAACTCATTTTTCTAGCGCACACCATCAATGCTCATCTGATTCCATATGGAAATGGTAATGACCATAAAAACTCTATCCCCAACCTTTCCTTCTCTACCACACAATCCCTTAAGAAATTTGGCCACTCCCTTCAATGTAGTCCCTCACCTTCCAAGTTTCCCGACATCCCCTATCCTGGGTGATCCATCCAATGGAAAGCTTTCCTCACATCAAAAGGTCCAAAAACCAAGGCATATGCTCCCCTCAAAATGATCATACCAAGCAAAGCATTCTCATGGAAAGTAATTGAAACTATTAGCTACCAATGTCCACAATGGACTTGCTCCTAAAGTGCTTTACCAACATACTGCTTCCTGCTCCAAATACTTTTGTTGCTACTACTAATTATCAGAGTTATTTCCAACCACCCCCACTGGGAATTTCCCCACTTCCTATACCAAGAACATAATTTCCATTAAACTAAAAAGGATTTGAAATAAATTCAAATCATACCTTATTGGTGGCCCATCAGTAAGGTACACTTACAATTCCTTTTACTTCTTATCACGAAAAGTCAAACTATCTCTTTGATCAAATCATCATGTATAAACATATCCGGTTGGCTCAAAACACAACCATCATAAATCAAAATCATAGATCACATGTAACCATCATAAATAAAACTCATAGATCACATGAAAATATAAAACTAAAATAAAATATTGATACTTATCTTTGAAATGATTATTTTTCTTCTACCATTGTTCTTTATCCTTTCCGTACACACAATGAATTAGTTTCCAAATCCGACAAGCACCTAGTGCCTTCTCTTTAAGAAACAAGGGAATCCAAAGACTAAACCGCCTCAACCCTCAATAGAAAAAACAAGGGCTAGATAATACAATACATGTTTGTTGCATCACACTATACAACATATACACATACACATTACACAATGCAACACATACACCTATACCTTTTGTACAACATAACACGTACACTTACATCTCGTGTACAACATGACACATACGCCTACACCCAATGTACAACACCACACATACACCTATGCCCGATGAACAACACGACCCATACACCTATACATTGTGTAGAACACAATACATATACATACCCACTATACAATTCCATGAATACACATGTCATGATAAAACAATTGCACAATACCCATAGCACCATACCAAATATACACAACACAACATGTGTGATGTATACACAATACCACATGTACATAACTCCACCTGCACATTGTGTACACACCAACCAATGTGCACAAAACCACATGCACATAGCGCCACATGTACAACATGTACACATCACCACATGTGCACAACACCGCATATACAACATGCACACAACACCATATGTACATAGCACTACATATTCACATGCCCATGGCACCATATATACACAACACCACACATCCAACATGAAAACGATACCATATGTGCATAAAATTGCATATACAACATGTACAAAACAACATATGTATATAGCACCACATATACAACACCATATGTACACAGTATGATATATGCAACATACATGCAATACTATATATACAGAGTACCACATATGAAACAAGAACACAACAATATATATGCAATATGCACACAACACCATAGGTACATCACGTACACCAAATACACAATAGTAGTATTGCATAGCCAGAGGCCACACTATCTCTACTAGGAAACCTTACCTCTAGTGTGTTTCTACTATCCATGCTTGTCCTAACATGTTGCATATCATACTTCTTTCATTCTGCTAATGTATCCCTCAGTATTACCTATTATAAAATAATCATATTCATAGTATAAACATCTAATATCAATTCATATCCATATGATACTAACCTCATAGATTTGTCAAGGCTACTATGTCCACTTGATTCTAGGAACTTCTTCATTCCATTTAGTTTCATAAACTATCATTCCTCCATAAGAGTTATCCTTGACAACTTTGTGAAACAATGACATACATACATATATGTACACATATAAACATTAGCATAAAACAATCATAATTTGTGATGACCCTGTTAGTAAAATGGAATACATACATACATATATATAATCATTAGAATAAATAAATCATGATCCCTGATGACCCTGTCTAACAACGACATACATGCATACATATCTACATATATACACATTGGCATAATCATGATCACCACACAATTACCACATTTCATAAGGTCTAGGTTAAGAGAACTCCCTTTATTTGTGCACCACATGCACAACATTAAGAACAATAGTTCCCAACATAGCCAAGGAATTTGACACCTCAAATCCATTCACCTTACCTTTCCTATTACCTTTATCATGATTGCCCTGCCACCATCCGTTTACCCCAATGGACCACACCAAGCCATCCAATTGTCATACTCTTTCCTTTAGCTTCCCTTGTACATGCACTGGACTTCATTTGGGTCTTATATTACTTGTTGGACTTCATTCATCTCTCCCCTAGCTCCACTAACATGTCTCTTTCCTTAACCAATCCTCAAGACCCTCAAAACATAAAAGGAAAAAATAAAAAGAAATAAAGAAGAAACCTAGGAAAAACAATAGCAATATGACACGGAAAACAAAGTGGTATGGACATACACTAGACATAAACAGAGGCACAATCAATCTAAAGAAATCAGAAAAGACCAAAGACAAAAGACTAGCAACAAACACCATGAGTCAATCCCCATGGCTTCCCAATACTTCCAAAGGAAAGCTCAACCTGAGCCTTCTCCAAGAATTCATCGTAGTCTCTTTTCCATTCAATTCCATATATCATACTTCCATAAACACATAACTGTGAGTGTATAAATAAATATAACAATATAGCAATTATCCTACCTTATTCTGCTAAGCATGCTACTTTGTAACTGAACACACATGTAAGCCACATGTTCCAAAGATCAAGGCATCATATTTATTAATTTGAAATGAACCTTTACCAAGTCTAACAACCATTTCATAATCCACAATCAAATCACATTCATCATTCATAATCCATAATGCTACAATTATCACGTACTTACACTCAAGTACATATCAGTTTCTCTCAGCACATATGTGTTAGTGCAAACATCTCAAACAAGTTCATTCCTTCATTCAATCGTACAAATACAAACTCATATCATGCAACTAGTCATACATTCAACCAACAAATAGATGACATAATAAACACCAAACACTCAAACACCAAATAAATGACATAATTAAGCATTCAAGCACCAAGTAGACAAAATAATAAAAATCATACCAAATAGGCGACAAAATCATACACTCAAGCACCAAAAAGATTATATAATCAAACTCGAATGTATCTTAGGAGAGCCTATCATGTATGCACAATCAATCTAGATTAGCATGATATAACTTCACAACATATCGACCCAAACATAATTAAGGTCATGATATCCATAACAGTAATGAGCTAACATGCTTACATAATGAGCTACTAAACATTTTTTGTTCATCCATAACGATCACATATGTGCAATAAGTCTAGATTATTATGACACAATATCACAAGAATATCGGCCAATACCTAAATTTCATAACCCTAACCATTCACATAGGCCAATCCAAACTATCATGATATATATAACATTAATATCCTAACTACAATGGCCATAACCATCATGCATACCACCATAATGCATATAACAAGTTACTATCCTTCACGACTAATCGACACACATACATCTGATCACACATATTAACTAGCATTTATCATACATGTAACTGCAACAACCATAGACCGACATACATGTACACAACCCTAATGCTTATGCCAATCATTAACCAACATACGTGCATGCTAAACATACAATACCTATATGACGATCTACTCTTACCTCAAATTCTAGTGTTGCAACCTTGTTGTGATGATCTGCATCTCATCCTCTATCTCAGCAAAATTTCAAACTCATAGCATACCAATGGAATTATGACATAATCTAGATGGAATGGCCTCATGCAAAAAACCCTTAACCATGAAAATGCATGCATAAAGACATGCATCCATCCCATCCAGCTAAATTGTTGAACCATGATTTGATACCACCCTGTAACCACCTCCTCCCACAAGTACTCAATTTCACTGGCTTACTTGGGGTAAATAGGAGCTGAGGGATACTATGATAAGAGTCAACCTACTATATGACCTTATGAAAATGGAGTCAATAAAGCAAGACGTTATAGACCTCCCTCAGGTGCTACAGGACCCACAAGAGCTAATCCACCACTCCCCGCGCCCAACCCTTCAGTTAACCTAGCTTTTCAATGAATGAAACCCTCAATTTCTCCCATGAATAGGAATCCATGCGACTAGACTCCTACATTCACTCCCACAATGCATGCAATAAAGATACTACATTTGTTTTAGCTAGTTTTGTGCCACACGCTACAAGATTTATGCCACTTTTTTAGTGCGAGTCTCCAAATCACTACCTGATACTTGATGAGACTTTCCAAGACAATAAATGACACCAAGAAAAATCCTCTAACACAAAACTTGATCAAGGGCTTGAACTAAACAAGCCCAACCATGATAGTAATTTCATCAAACACATGATGAACATGCAACCAATAGGTCATGAATGCAAGTCAAAACTTAAGGATCTAAAAACTTATCTTATGTTTAACAAGAAGGGTCACTTCATTTTGACATTAGCTATCAAAAAATCAATTAGGCCTTGCAGTAATTATTCATTCGGTTATAAGTAAAAACATGAAAAGAGCCATGACTAAGAACTACCATGTCACCATGCGTCTAACCAGCATATAACGAGATAACTAACCATGAGATAATAGCCATTAAAGCCACATCATAACAAGTACATTTAGTCATCAAATGAAATAGAAACTTATCTCTTATTAGACATAGGCAAAAGCCAACCAGGTTCAGGACTTCCATGTACCACCCAACCATATATGGGATGAACCAAACCTTTCTATCATCCAATCACCCCTGTGCCATTTCTAAGTGTGAATGTGGGATCTCATGGGATAAACCAATCAATAAAAAACCAAGGGAATCCATAGGTTAAACCACCTCCACCTTCACCATACCATGATCTCACCTAAAATGGTGTTGAGATCCTCAAACCAAATAGAGCTTAGATTCCTCAGAATTTCTTGTCCAAATCCTTGAGGAATTTTCTTGTCTCCACCCTCAGGTTCTACCGTTTATCGCTCTATTATGGGTGAAAGGATTCCTAGTGCTTTGGGAATTTTCCTAAGACCAATTCACCCATTTCCAAAATCTTCTAGCAATCCAAATCTCAAACCGAGAAAAGTACCATGACACCATGGCTATCAAGAAATTGTAAGACAAGGCCAAAATACACTGTCAAAAACCCGAAAAAAATCCATGCCAAGGACAACAAACTAAATAAATACCAACATGCACATATCATGCATGTCAAAACCAACTAGGAAATCATACATGAAGCCTGTTACCTGCAAGTATTCTAGCTAAAGTTGCTTGATCTAACTTTTCCTTGCTTCATCCTTTCTTTCCTTTTATTTCCTTAGCCTTCCCTTGCTTTCCTTGTCCTTCCTTTTCTTTCTTTGTTTCCTTCTCCTCTTGGTGCTCTTCTCCTCTATGAGAGTAATTCCAAAACTTAACTAAAAAAAGTTTGTGAACTAATCCTCAAAATTATTTTTGTCATTGATGACTCTATTTTCTTCAATCTTCCATTCTTTTCCTTCATTTTCCTCATCACATGCAACCTGTTACAATTGACCTCCCTTTTCTCCTAATTTCCTTTATTTTCATAAATAAAGTGCCAAAAATGTCCTTTTTCCTTTTTAAAGTCTTTTCCATTGCCTTTTCCAATTTCCCTTTAGCAATAAACACATCAATTAATGCCCACTAGTATATTTTTCCCAACATGCAACTTTCAATAAGTGCCCCTTCATCGTCATCTTATCTTTCCTTTATTAACTTTTATAACATGAATTTTTAACCTGGGCCTATTACATTTTACAAGATAAGGGTGGTGGTTGCAAAGGTGTTATCAGGCTCATGATTCTTTCCAGCGTAAAATTGTGACAATTTCATTCATTTCGCTGAACCATAGGTCACGTGAAATTTGTGGAAACTATTTGTAAACCTCCATGTACATTGTAGAAGGTGTGATAAGTACTTGGATATTCATTCAACTCTTATTCTCTCCGTAATGATGATTCAAAGGTTCGATTTTGTGTTTCCAAAACCAAGCCAAGCCCTAAAGTGAATTTGTTTTCTTATGAAGTGTATAGTACACATATATTAAAGGAGCGGTGAGGGATTAGTTTTTTCGTGGTGAAAATAATTTATGAGGTATAAAGAGTTAAATATCTTCTTTCAATGGTCAAAGTTAAAAACTCCTAATAAAAAGGTGTATTTATTAAAAGAGGGAAAATAAAGTTTAGGAAATAGAGGTTTAGTAAAAAGGAGAGGTAAGGAGTGTTTTTTGAGGATTTTGTTTGGTTGCATTTTGTTGATTTAAGAAATATATTTTGTCATCATGTCGATTTTTTTCGCTGAAACTAATTTGAATCAGTCCACAAAACAAGATGGAGGAAATTATCCAAATTGGAAATTCAGCTATTAGCAATATTAGAGGGAAATAATTTGTGGCCCATATTGAGTGAGCTAGAGCCCAAACCCATTACTACTACGACCATTCGAGATTGGAAAAAATGAGAAACAAAAGCAAATGTGTTTTTATGAATATACATTAAGGAAAACATATTTCCTCATATTACGAACTGTAAAACATCCAAAGAAACATGGGATATTCTCAAAAGCTTGTATGAAACATCTAATACCAATTGGATTTTGTTCTTAGACATCAATATTCTGTCAATTAAAATAGGGACAAATGGAAGTATAAGCAATTTCATTTCCTGCATCAAAGAGCTTTGTGATAAGTTAGGAGACTAGTGAAAAGGTGTCAAGTACTAACTTAGTCACCATCATATTGAATGGATTAGTGAAAAATTTTAAACTTTTTGTTTAAAGTCTTTCAGCCATAGAGAAGCCTCCTACTTTTGATGAATTAACATGCATTCTTCTAGAAGAGGAGGAGAGGATGAATAAATTAAACTTGGGCTCTAGTCACCCAGATCTGGCATTGGTAGCTAAGGGTAAGCAACCATATAAAAGGAAAGCCATGCGATAAAAACAAAGGAGGCATGTTTCAAGCAAAGCAGAAAGGTATGGCATAATCTAAATTTCCAACTCATTAAAAGAGAAATGATGATTGTTATTATTATGGAAAACCTAAGCATCATGCGAAAGGTTGTTATAAAACAAAATAAAATCAGCCTAAACAAAGAAACATAAGGCATAATGGGAATTTTTTGGACAAAGAAACTTCAATCAATGATGGATTTAAAAATGTCAGATTGTTTGTTTCTAATGTTGCATTGTTTGTTGAGACTAATGATGTGAATGCTTGGGTCATTGATCCTAATGCATCACTCCATATGTCTTGTAATAAATAGTTGCTTGATGAATATCATAAGAACATTAATGGAACATTTGTTTCTATAGGAGATAACAAATCCCTTAAAGTTCAAGGTTACTGAATAATAGGTGTGTTGTTGCCTAATGGACAAGGGAGACAGATCCATGATGTGATATATGTTTATGGTATAAAAAATAATTTAATTTATGTTTCTACTATTTCTAATCAAGATATAAAGGTGGAAATTTTCAAATCACAGTGTGTTTCTAAAGACATCTAGGATCTCTACAAGGTTATTTCCATAGGTACCAGAGTTGGAGGCTTGTATAAGATGAATGTGACCATGACATGGCATCAAGCATTGACATCTACAACAATGCCAACAAAAGAGTTATGACATCAAAGTTATGGCCATGTAAAACACAATGATTTAATGTTACTTCGTAGAAAAAACAATAAAAATGGTTGAAGGTCTTCTTGTTATGAAGAATAGTCATGTTGATTTCTGACAAAGAGGACCAACAAGTATCAAATGTGACAATGAGAGTTCCATTGCCGTGATAAATAATCGAGTTTATCATGCTAGAATAAAACCTATTGAAGTCCAACATCATTTTGTAAGGGAAAAGAGACAATCAAATTAGATTCATTTAGTCTATTAGAATACAAGCTAGAATGTAGCTCACATTTTTACCAAGCCTCTTGGAAAGACAAGCTTTGAAATATGTAGACAACAACTAGGCATGATTGAAAATTCATTTCTCCATTAAAGAGAGATGTTGGAATAATGTCAAAACTATAAATCTAGATAGTGTTGATGATCTCTGTCCTTGTAATTAGTGTTTAAGTCTATTTATCATGAGTAGTGCGTTCTTAATTTGTATTGTAAATTAGTGATCTAATTATTTAGATCTAAATTGTCCTAGAGATGGTCTATTATCCAAACATTTAGATTAATGAAAAATGTTTTATTGTATAATTTTTATATTCTATCTAATAATTTCTATTCTCACATAAGCGCTGTACAGTACCGCATGCACATATACCTATGTTACCATGAAGTGTGTGCTTCCCAACGATCATTGGAACCCATCTTTCCACACACTACCATTTGGAGGAGATTTCTCCTCTTAGCTGTGGCTCATCCTTCAATGCACACGGCTTCTCACAAACCTCGGATTAATGAGAATAGCGAAAGAAATCTCACATCTTGTGATCTCTTCAAATTTCATCAATCTCATACAATACCATATTGTGTATATAGAGAACATAGTATGTGTCCACAGTGCAATCCTCTATTTCTACAAACGTATTAAACGCTGTTTTCTTACAAAGATTTCTGCTTCAAGAAGGTCAATGAATGATTTCGCTAACTATTTATTACGTCATTGCGGAGGTTTCAACTTGGAGAAGGTGGATGAATCCTGTCGTTAACTACTTATCACATGTCATTAAAGTTGGCGTATACATCTTTCTCTATCAGTTGTTTCATTTTCTTCGATGCCTGGTGCCTGCCGCACACTTAGATTTTGAAAATGGGAATTGTTAAAAACCACATGTTTTTAATCATTAGGTCTACTTAAACATGTTTATTATCAAAAATTTAATTTGGCAAAAATAAATAAATATTTTAATGATATATATTAATAATAAATTCAAAATAACAGAATTTATCTAAATGATTAAATAATTCTTTTTTGATAAAATTTTATTTAAAATTCAATAAAAATAAAGTGAATTATAAATTTTCAAATTTCCATAATTTAAATGTGTCCAAATTTTGCAGAGCATGGAATTCATTTTATATTTAAAAATATAAATAAAATAAAATATTATCAGGAAATGAATAAGAATTTCACAAGCAACTTGAGTGTGCTTGTCCAGATAATCAAAATCCTTACAGAATAAATAACGTGACAAAACGCGTCTTAGAGACAAAGTCTTCAATAATGTATTTTGCCAATGTCTACGCCTACTGGGATTTGAATTTTTTATTTTATGAATATTTTGGAATATTCTTTAAAATATTCTAGTCTAGACCAGCTTCAACAACCTCCAACCTTGAAAAAAAATTAACATTAATTACAGTTAATCTTAATTTTTGAATTCATTTTCATTTTAATACATAAAAAAACCAATATCACCCATAATTAAACTTGAATTTTGAATTCATTTTATTTTATTTTATTGCTAATCAATTAGGAGTATGATCTCTAGGACATATAAGAGGGGCGCTGTTGGTGACAGGTGTTGAATGGGGAGTAACCGATATTGTATTGTTGAAATTAAATCTTAGAATTGGGTCAGCCTGATCTGATCTTAGGAATCAGATTGTTGGGGTCTTGAAGAAAACCATAGCAGAAAGCTCTTGGGTTGTCGTGGAAGGGAGAAAATCGATGCTGGGGAGGCTTAAGGAAGATAATCATATTTGCAAGTTCTTTGAGTTTCAAGAATCTGTGGGGATGGAGAAATCTGAAAGAATGGAAGAGTTTAATGAGGATGATATATGGGGAAGTATTGATGCAGAGACCTCCGAGGAGGTTGGTTTTCAAGAAAATGGTTGTATTAGTGTTGCAGTGGGTAGATCCATGGGAAAGGATGTAAATGATGACAATAGGAGGAGATCAGTAAAGATTCACAGGAAGGAATCAAATAATGAATTAAATAATAAGAGGAGAATGAGGTACCAGTCTTCTACACCTGTGAATATCCCGAAGTGGTCTCAGATGTCATGCGAGGAAAAGAACAATCAGAATTGGTGGAGTACAATTCCTGGGTTAGTTGATGATGATAGCAGCGATGATGATGGAGGGGATGGTGAGAGAGAGATGATCCCACCTCATGAACTCATTGCCAGGCAACGTGACCGGAGTGGAGTAACTTCGTTCTCTGTATATGAAGGCGTTGGGAGGACACTCAAAGCAAGAGATGCGGTCTGGAGTATTACTGGTTTTATTGAATGAAGTATCTTCAATCATTCTCAGACAAACGGGTTTTGATATACTATATATGGTTGCAATAAATTTATGAAACTTGGATTGAAATTCCAAATTCTTGGGTGTTAGAATTGTAAATCACTCTGCAATTCATATCAATAAAAAATGAGATTTCTCGGGAGATTTTGGTAGGAATTTGGGTTTTGAATTTTTAGTAAGAATTTGTTTTATTATTTTTTAACTTTTAAAAATGCATTTTTAACTTATGGAATATTCAGATGCCCCAGATTAAAAAAAAATCAAAACTCATATACTTGTGATTTCAAAAAATCCACAAATTTTAAACAAATTTCAAAAACTACGGCATAAAATTTTCTTCTTCCTTGTGTTACTGAAATACTTCAAATCTATATGTCTGAAAAAACCAATGCATCACGCAAAACGATATCTACACAGTGTTGGGTTTATGAGGTTTTAACAGGTCAAATATAAAATATGTATGTTAATATTCAAAGATCTAGCTACAGGGTGTAATTGTGGTAGGTTTTGAATTTTTTATTTATACTATATAAAGGTACAGTTAGTTTTATACTATTCACCGTGCCACTGCCAAGATTGTTCGAGAAATGTGGAAATCAACCAGGACCATTCAAATAGCCGGAATTTTTTGGCGATGAAGAGCAGAAATCAAAGGTTGGGATAAAATATGTTATGATTCAACAACTTGTAAAATTAACTATTTGTTTTGACATTAAGCCCTCGCATAACAAGAATCTACAATCCAGTTATATTTGGAAGGATTAGGTGTTCTCGCATAACAAGATTCTACAATCCATTTACATTTTGAAGGATGAGGTATGAGAATTCTGCGTTTCATTGAGCAGTTTGGAAAAAACATGTTATGAATTAGGATAAGATTGGATGATAAGGTTGTACGGTAAATTATATTTTACTTGCACAGGTGTGTGAGTTGGAGGGGTTATTCTTAGTTTTTTTAAGGAAAAGAAGTGTTTGATTATTTTTAGGGGCCATACAAGTAAATCAACAATTAGGCTGAAATGTATGATTTTTTTGGTGGGTGCTAAACTTGGCTGACAAGATGGAAATCCCCAAAATTGTGATATTCTGGGACTTTCTCTTCATAATTCAAAATTTATATAAAGGTTGTTTCTTAAAATATAACAAAATTAAATAAATTTTTCAGAAAAATTAGGTTCCCTTAAAACATTTTCATCTTAAGACTTTTTCTCATAACTTTAAGAGCTCAAAAATATTGTAGTTGATAACCTAGCAAATATTATGTGCCTATTAAAAATGGCCGAGACTGACATCAATGGCTCATCTATATGGATAAATGTAACACGGCTATATCCTCTTCATTCTTAACATCAATTACGTTTATTAGAGCTTCATTACAAGCCCATTCAAAAAACGAATTAAGTAATAAGAAGGTCTCTTTCAAATCCCCTTCCTCTTGCATACTAGCATTAACTGTATAGTTTATGGATCAAATGGTTAGCATTTCAAATGGAGTGGCAATGTGACACACCCCCTCACCACCCATAGACCTCACTAAGGGTGGAAAGGAGGCATGTTACTAAGATGATCCAACCTCCAAGGTATAATTATGGAGATGGGGTCCAATTTTTTTTCTCTTTTCCAAGTTTTCCAAAACTCAAAACCGATGATACCATTACATTTTTCTGGTCAAGCCCTTTCCAATGATATAAAATTTGCCTCAATCCACTTCCTAGATTGAGAGTTATGACCATTTAAAATCTACCCTCTCGAACTTGGTCATGACCTCTTGGCCTACCATGTGGCACCCATGTGGTCTTCACATGGTGCCCACATGGTTGTTTAGATGAGAACCCCATAATTCTTATGGGGTTGCCACCGTGGGTTGCCATGTGACCCCACCTTAAACCTTAGACATCCCTCTTAGTGCCTCCATGCAATTCCTCTCCTGGTTAGGAGGCGGGAAAAAAATTATTTTACATCAATAGATGAGAGAGTTTTCATCTATCGGAGTTTCCACCACCTGAACACTCAACCTTTGCACCTTGACACAACTTCAAATCTACCTAGAGGCCGCTAATCTAATGGATTCTCATTGTCTACTACCTATGCTCCTATTTGTCAGGCTCCATCAACATTGGCCAGCACTTTGCACCCTTTCATGGTTTTTGTTGGTGGTTTGGTGCTCTAGGACATAAACCTTACCAACGGTTGTCAAAGATAATATCCATCCAAGCTTTCATCTATCATTGATTTGAAGTTGCTTCCAATGCCACACACCGTATGGTTGGGTGCCCAGTGATTTCTTGACAACTGTTGTAAAAGGTTATATTTTTAAGATCTCACATACTCCCAAAATTTTGAGGCCCCAGTACATTATGGTGACATCGTGCAACCCACGTGGCCTCCTTTAGGAGTGCCATATATCACCTACTTTTGTCCTCTTTGGACTTGCCAAACATCTGAATCAAGGTGCAATGTTGCACACCGAGTGACCACCACATCACCCCTGTTCATGTCACTAATCTACATGGCCTTAAGGTCCCACCAACGGACCTACTTCCCCGTAGAACGAATTCCTTCAATACACATGGTTTTGGTTCATCATAGGACTTTGCTGCCTCCCTGTAATTGGTGGCACAGATTTGATTTAAGCCTTTTCCCAGCCTTAGTACTTTTCCCCATTCGATGCTTTGTTATAACATTTAATCATATGGTGCCACAGCATAAGCCTAATTGCTTTGATTTATTTGCATAGTTATAATGGGGCACCTTTACCTTGACACCTAGTCATAACACTTGCCCATATGGTGAGTCAAGGCTTGAGCCTTATTACCTTGGGAACCTTAAGATTCCTCACCTCATGTAACTCATAT
>APFE031395951.1:5626-17247 GCA_000404065.3 Pinus taeda | reverse complement strand
CACCCTAACCCACCCCCTCATGCTTAGTTAAGTTAAATTTTAAAAGAAATTAAAAAAAAATTATGTTTATTTTGCTGCCCCGCGGGTTGCGCCCGGGTTGCGTGCAGGTTGCGCGCGGGTGGCGTGCGGGTGGCGTGCACTTCCGGGCAGGTTGCGTGGTGCAACCTCTTGCCCGAATCGCCTTCCGAAGCGCGATTCTGGGGCAACGCAACCTAAAATGGCAGGAATCGTTTTTAAAACTAGGAATCGCGCCACCTAAAATTCAGAATCGCGCTTCGCCTGGAGATTCCGGAACGATTCCGTACGGGTCGCGATTCCGGCTTAGGATCCTGGGGGGGGGGCGATTCCTGCAACTATGGTTGCAGGGTTCCTTTCTCTAAGTTGGTACGCCATCTCTGGATTGAAACCATCGGGGTAATAGGGCAAGGCTAATCCAGGAGGAAGATTTATATTCGCTGGAATGGAGTTATATACTTTGCAGAATCTTGTTGAAAAGTCTTGAAATGTCTCATCAGGCTGTATTTTCAATCTGTCATACTCAACAAGGATCTGTAAAGGGTTCTTTTTCTCACCCCATCTTGCAATGAAGGCATCTCCAAGTTCTTGAAAAGTGGCAAAAGTTCCAACTCTCACACGTCTGAACCATTTTTTCACCTCCCCGAAAATCCTTTGTGCTAATTACCTCATCTTTACATCCTCGTGATCAACCTCTTCAAGATCAATAAAATCAATGAGCTTGTCTACATGTTGTCTCATAGTAATTTCACCAATGCCATCATACTGGGGGACTCTTTGACCCAAATTTTGAGGCAAGGGATTTAACTGTGCAGGTAAGTTTAGAGGAGCATACCTAACAGCCATGGTTGATGTTTAAGTAGATGATGAGCTTATTGTGGTGGTAGTTGTCATGGATGAAAGAGGTGGCAGAAAAGTATTTTGTTGAGTATTGGTTATAATAGGAGGTGTATAAACAATAGATGTTATGGGAGTAGAGAAGTGAGTTGGACTCAAAGAATCTGTGAATGTAGGAGGAACAGATGAAGCAGATGAGGGAGGGACTTTCCTCTGGAAGATGACCACCTTTTCAACAATTTGCTGCAATTTATTGACTAAACCCTTAAGATTTTGAAACTAATGTAATATATTCCTACCAAATTCGGTGATATAAATCTTTGGAGGTGGAATATAAGGTATCAATATTGACTTATCTATGACAGTGTCAGAAATAAAAGATTCAGGCTTGGTCCTAATAAAAAAGTGTTCAAATGGTAAGGCCAATTTAATGTCCTCAACCGTAATCAAACTTTTAGGTAGAGAGTAGGACCTTCCAAAGGACTATTACTCCCTTGGCCTTCTTTAAGTCTTCTATTTCTTCTAAGCAATTTTTCAGGATTGTCTACAATTTCAGGAGGATTTGGGTCAATATTTTGTCTAATGTATCTCCTTGAAGCTAGATTTCCACTCACAGTTAGACTGCAACTGACATCAACACTGTTTTTCAAGGTGATCATTTAGCCTATTGATTTCTAGTAGCCTATCACCCACATGGCTAGGATATAGTTCTCAAATGAAAACCTTCCCAGGGAAAAAATTCACTTTTGATCCCCGTCAATGACGCCAATATGTTAGCACCATGTAATTAACCTCTAGGCTGAAAAAAGGATCGCAGGGGTAACCACAAACCACTTTAGGCTAATATTTAGCCCTCTTATCCTTAGACAGGACT
Organism: Pinus taeda; assembly: GCA_000404065.3. Classification (NCBI taxonomy): domain Eukaryota; kingdom Viridiplantae; phylum Streptophyta; class Pinopsida; order Pinales; family Pinaceae; genus Pinus; species Pinus taeda. The sequence continues at coordinate 15,521 of APFE031395951.1, read as the reverse complement.
TTGTCACTCAAAATTTTCAATAAATGAATGGGTTGACTCCAAAATATCTTAGGATAGTTATGTTAATCAGTGAAACAAGTTGATTTGATTGAGTTGCAGGTAAGTGTGGGAAATTACATCCATTGGGCATGGAGTCATCTTAGGAATAGTCTTCAGTGAAAAAGGAAAAGGATGGTTATATCTAAACGAGGGAAAATTATACAACATGCTGATATCTCGATCTAAATTCGTTGTAGAGTAGGGTGAAGGACTTAGAATAAATACATAAATTGCTTGGTTAACAAGATGCAAAGCACAACCATGTGAATTCTGAATCAATTACTAGTTAAACCAAACATTCGATTTGTGTAAAATAGCATGGAAAAATAGAAAAAGAAGTTCAACACATGAGGAAACATATTACCAACATAGACTGTCAGAGGAATCCTTGCTAATCAAACCAACTTTCCTTGTATTTTACTGAAAATTCTGATAAGGAGTACAAAAAAATGTCTTTTTCCACACACTAACCAACCAACACCATTTTCCATTTCTTACATTATTATATAAAATGAGGAATTCGAATTACCACTCTAGGTGGTCGAATTCACTATTAGAAAAATATATATTACAGAGCAATGGAACATATAAAATATATTGCAGAAATATAAACACATAAAACAAGAGAGACACAGATATACGTGGTTCACCCAATTTGGGCTACGTACACGGAGAAACAGCTAGTCCTTCCTTTTATATTATCCATCAAACTGAAGAGATACAACCTACAACAGATCCGCTATAATTCCCTCTTCTCTCTCACACAATCTCCTCTCTCTTTCTCACTTAGAATACAGATCTACATAGATGCAATACAATTCCCTCATATATAGTGCAGGGTTGCCTTATAGGGAGAAAAAAAACCCTAAATTAAACATAACTTCTACCATCAGATCTCTGCCTAATGAATGGCCTAGTTAGACTACGAAATTACAACATTTTACAAGGCAATTTTACATCTATTTTTGCTTCAGGGGCGCTACCCCCGATCCCCCACCAAGGATGGGGGGCCTCCTAAAGATCGTTGTTTCCCCCCCTAGACCCCCTTGCAGCACAAATGTTATAGGCGGCATTATCGCCACATTATGAACTGGGGTCCAATGCGGTGATACCTCTGAATAAAAAAGATAATCAGGCTCCACACCCAACAATATCCCACTTGGACACTGAGTATAACAACTCCACCGCTGCTTCATTTGCTGGACAATGACTCCACTTTGGACCTGGTTGTTTCTCATCTTCTTCATCATACTTGAAGACTAATTGAAACTGAGAAGAATCTCGGTTTCTCCCTGGTTACAACTTTTGTTAACATGTCTGCAGGATTCTGGCTAGTGTGTATCTTTTCCAGCTTCAACTGTCCATCTTCCAACACTGACCATATGAAATGGTACTTAAGCTGTATATGTTTAGTCTTGGAATGAAATGTAGAGTTCTTTGCAAGATGTATGGCACATTCGTTGTCACTGTATAACCTGCCCAACAACTGCATCTTACCTAATTCATCCAGAAACATTTGTAACCAAATCATTTCTTTACTAGCCTCTGTAGCAGCAATATACTCTGCTTCTGTTGTTGAGAGTGCAACAACACTTTATAGTTTTGAAACCCAACTGACAGTTGTTCCACCTAAAGTAAACACATACCCTTTTTTTCTCCACATGTTATCTCCATCACCCACCATATCTGCATCAACATATCCCTGTAGAGCAATGTTTGAACCACCAAAGCATAATGCTTGATTTGTGGTAGCTCTCAAATACCTGAGAGTCCACTTCACCGCCATCCAATGTTCTTTTCTTGGATTGTTCATGTACCTTCTTACAACTCCCACTGCATGTGAAATATTAGGCCTTGTGCAGACCATTGCATACATTAAGCTTCCAACTGCTGATGCGTATGGAACTTTAGACATATAAGCCATTTCTTCCTGAGTCTTGGGACACACTTCCTTACTTAGTTTGAAATGGCTAGCCAAAGGTATACTAACTGGTTTTTCATTCTACATGTTAAATCCTTTCAACACCTTTTCTATATACTCACTCTGAGACAATGTTAATTTTGATTCTTCCTGTCTCTAGTTATTCTCATACAAAGGATTTCTTTTGCAGCACTCAAATCCTTCATTGCAAATGAGTTCGCTAGTTTTATTTTGAGCACATTTATTTCCTGCATGTTAGAACTTGCAACAAGCATTTCATCTACATACAATAACAATATAATATAACTGCCATCATTTTGCCTTTTGAAATAAACACAATGATCAGAGTGACATCTAGTATAACCTTGTTCAGACATAAACCTGTCAAATTTTAGATACCACTACCTTGGAGCCTGTTTTAAGCCATACAAGCTCTTCTTCAACCTACACACTAGTTTCGCCTTCCCTTTTACCTCATATCCTTGTGGTTGCTGCATATATATCTCTTCCTCCAAATCCCCATGGAGAAAGGTTGTCTTTACATCTAACTGCTCAAAATGCAAATCTTCAGTTGCTACTAGACTTAAAATAGTTCTGATTGAAGTCATTTTAACAATAGGAGAAAATATCTCATCAAAGTCTATACCCTTTTTTTGTGCAAACCCCTTCACCTAGCTTTATACCTTTTTCTACCTCCATCTTCTTTCTTCAACCTGTAAACCCATTTATTCTACAATGTTTTTTTACCTGCAAACAACCTGACTAAGTCCCAAGTCTGGTTATGTGCTAAGGATTCCATCTCTTCTTTCATGGCTTGCTCCCACTTCTTCCTGGTTTCTACCTGCACTAATTCTTCATAACATTCTGGTTCACCAAAATCAGTCAAAATACATAATATAATGAAGGAGAGTATTGTTCAGGGGGTCTACTTATCTTGGTAGATCTTCTAACACCACTTTTAGGTGTTTGAGGTGCTTGTTGTTGTTGTTGTTGTTATGGCAATTGATCATTATGATTTTCAAGCACCTTCAATTTTGTTGTGATCTCATCAAGCACCGTGTATTCTCTATTTTCTATTTCCTGTTTCCTTTCCTACATCTAATCGTTATACAAAACATTTTCATTGAATATGACATCCCTTCTCCTAATGATTTTGTGTTTTTCATAATCATAAAAGTGATAACCAAAATCATTAACACCATATCTAATAAAAGTAAATTTCTTTGATTTTGCCTCAAGCTTTATTCTATTTTCTTTATTAATGTGGACAAAGGCTTCACAACCAAATGCCTTTAAAAATGAGTAGTTTATCTTTTTACATGTCCATGCCTCCTCTGGAATACCACCATCCAAGGAACTTGAAGGCCCTCTATTTATTCTACAGCATCTACCCAAAATTGTAAAGGAAAACCTGCATGCAATCTCATGCACCTTGCACGCTCCATGGTTGTCCTGTTCATCCTTTCTGACACACCATTTTCTTGTGGTGTTCCTGGAACTGTCTTCTCTCTACGAATTCCTTTCTCTGAAAAATACCTATCAAACTCTTTACTAAAATATTCACCTCCATTGTATGATCTGAGACACTTCAACCTTGTTCCTATCTCATTTTCAACCAAAGCTTTCCATTTCTTGAAAGTATCAAATACATCATATTTATTTCGAATACAATAGATCCAGGTTTTTCTAGTTGCATCACCAATAAAAGTAACATAATAACGAGAGTCACTGAGAGATGATACCTGAGCAGGTCCCCATACATCTGTATGCACAAGCTCTAATTTTTCGCTCTTATTTTCTTTCCCAAATATGAGGAATCTGACTCTCTTATGTTTTCCATAAACACAATTCTCACAAAATTTTAAATCAACATGCTTCAAACATGGCAACAAATTTCTTGAGTGAAGAATCTATACGCCCTTCTCACTCATGTGCCCAAGCCTATGATGCCACAATGTCATATATTCTCTTGTAGACGTTAAAGAATTAACAGAATTAGAAATACCATTGCATAAATACAATGTACCAACCTTTTCTCCTTTTTCCATTACCAGGGATCCTTTAGTGACCTTCCAAGTTTTATTTGTAAAATTTTTTACACAACCTTCACCTCCCAACTGCCCTGTGGAAATCATATTTTTCTTCAGATCTGGAACATGCCTTACCTCCTTCAGTAGCCATTTGTTATAGACATATTTTGGCACTGCAACCCCAATCACATATGTCCATAAACCAAGGGCTTCTGAGTCCCTAAAAGTGTTGTTTCATGCCCTAAAGGAATAAGTCAGCTGATTACATCATCTCCCAGAAGTTCTCCACAGAAAACTGCTCAGAACTGGTCAAAACTAGACCATACATACTGCTCAGTGCATAGGGTGAGATGCATCTCACCTGTTCAGTGTAAAAAGTGCGATGCATACTGGAAAGCCCTTCTGTAGGGTGTGATGGGCGAGAGTAGACAAATGGAAGAGACAGTTTGCAAGGTGGATGATCATGGAATCTTCCAGAAACTTCTCCTGTGACACTTGCCTCTCTGAATTCGCCCAAGGATGAGTAAGAGATCATCAATCTCCAAGTGGAATCAAGAACTATCGTAGAGAGGACACTAATGAAAATCCCAGAAGCTGACTCACCCCCCTGCAATCATCTATATATGGATCCCTCATCCCAGAGATCCAAAGGCTGGAACCTTGTATCTCGTAAGGAAGTGATGCTGGTTTCCTGGTGCAATATCATAGTGTTGGGTGATCTAAGCTTTTCATGAGGTGAAGAAGGGCTTTCATGCTGGGAGGATGATGCTGGGTCAGATCAATGGGTTGTAATCCTCTCTTCTAATCTCTATATCAATAAAGCTATTCAATTTTTCCTCCACATTCTTGTATGTGAGCTAATATATGCATGTATGTGGTCAATATATACCTGGTCCTATATTGTTTATGACTGTAGATCTCTGCACTTTGAAGGTATTATGCTGCTTTGACTTTACAGGTAATCTTTGAAGCGGAGTGGTCAAGGGAAGAGCGGCAAACATCTATCAAAGGGGAGAAGGAACAAGTGGAGAACCAAGCGAAAGATCAAGGTTGGTATTCTTTGCTCCTCTCCTATCTAATTCTAGTAAAGGAAAGCGAAAGTAACTTTAATCTGTTTGTTTCTAAGATAGCTACCCATCTTAGTGGACTAGCAACTCTGCATAGACACTAGATTTCCCGATAACAAAATGGTGACTCCGCTGGGGTACGAGTAGTTTGTTTGCTTGTCTATATTTGTTTTCTTTATAAACTTACAGACGGAGCCTGAAGTCAAGCTAGCTAGCCTTCGAACTACATTTTCTATGTAAGTGCAAAGTAGATCAATGCTGCTTCAGTCTATCTCCGGGTTTTCTTTATAAACTGAACAATTGATTCTCAAGAATCCTAATTTCCCTGGTGGTGGCTCAAGTAGCCTCATTAGATCAGCCCCTGTGATTTACATTTACTGACTATCATCTACTCGGCCTAAATCGTTGAACTAAGTTACAAACTGTGACCCAGAACTAAGTTGAAGTCTCGCCCTGGACCATCGCACCTTCTCCTCTTGGCAATCTGGATGCATCGCACCTCCCGTGTGCAGTAGATGAGATTCATCGCACTTTCCCTGTGTTATAGGTGCGATGATCAGATAAGACCTCTTATGCTTCCAGATTTTGGTTTTTTGTTCACTCTCTTCAGCTTTATTTAGGAGTTTTGCTATCTGTGATCAGTATACCTTTTTGGAAACTCCCTTCCTTTGCATGATTCAGCCTCCATTGTACAAAGAACTGTAAATTTTTTTATGTATTGTTCACCATTTACAGTCCTCTTTTAAAAAGAAGTAGTGTAATCAAGTTGTCGTCTTTTGATTTGAAAGTGTCGCAAGTGTCGTTTTCAGTCAAAGAAAAGAATTCTATTGTTCTTGATAGTCGATTACACTGTTACTCTTGTATTTGATTTGAAATAGTAGTTTTTCCAGTGTCGAAAGAAATTTTCAATTCAAAATCGCAAAGTGTCATCATTATCTTCCTTTCGTTTTTTTGAAAAGAAAATCGTTAGTACTGTCGCTTGAAACAATTCAAATTTGTACTTAGCATTCTTTTTGTCATTCACACATTAAGAAAGCGAAAACAAATACATGCATGTGCATTTTCATTTTGACTGCTTCTTGATTTTGATTTAGGACAGTGCATCTAGTGTGTGCTCTCTGCTCTTTGTTTAAAGAAATCCGCTTCTCTTTCCTTAGTAGCTAGGATTTTCATTGCAAAAAGAAGATCAAATGATTGTTTATCATCTTAGATTGCATTTTAGGAATTGTATATCTACATCACACGGTGAACCTGAAAGGCAAACTTCTTAAGAAAGATCAACTATAAAATAAATTCAATGAACATAAAAACGCTTTGGAGCCTAACGCACAAACATTTAGAAGTCTAGGCTAGAGATGTATTCCGGCATCGTAAAGCCTGGTAACTATCGCTTTCATCGTAGGTTGGGTGATTCCTCCTCTTTGAGACGATAAGTGCTAGTATGAACTTGTGCTCCCACGTACCGTCGAGTATATATTGGGAGACCACAATAGGCTATATCCTTTATCCTTAGGAAGCCGTGTCTGCCGCCCTATCAATCCCAATGCATTGAACATAGAATTCGAGAAGATTGATTGTTGTACCATAAAAAGTATTCTGTAGTTTTGCGATTGGTTTGGTAATCCCTCTGTCTAGACTTCCAGAGTAGTCTCTTTCATTCCTTTTCAGACTCCTTAAAGGAAAAGGTCCATCTGAGCATTTGTCACTTCAGACTCATTAAAAATTGAAGGCAACTACAGTCATCTTTTGTTTTTTCTCGACTCTTAAAAATTGAAAAAGAAAGTTGTGTCAAAGCATCTAAAATTTATTTTAATTGGAATAACATCACTATTCCCTCATTGGTCTTAGGTTGAGAAAAATGGATTCCACCAACCAAGGATTTCCCCTTAGGGGAAATCCTAGTCCTTTCTCCTCTTGGGGAGATGTTGGTGCACCTCATATGGCCACATTGTCCCTCCCAGGACTGACAATCAGCTTGCTAATATGGCTCTTCTCGACCTCGGTCGTTCAAACTGTCATGATTCCTGAGCAATCAAGTCAGCAACTAGATGATACTAGAGTTACCCCCCAACCTGTTACTTCGCTTGTTTCTCCCTCCCCTCCTTCCTCTTTTCTTGGTAAGGTTGATGTAGCTAAATACCAAGTAATTGAGAAGAAGAGGAAAGGGAAGAAGAAAGAGAAGAAGAAGAAGGAGCCAAAGGAAAAAAGGGATAACCGTGAATCATATAGAAAAAATCCACACACTGCACGATCCAAACTGAAAGCTCCATGTGTCATTTTCAAAGGGGACCACTATCATCGAGATTTTCCTTGCATCCCTTAGATCTTAAGGGACTGGTCTCCTCGTTTGCACAATCTGGTGTGATCAACCTCTGATGATCATGTTTAGAGTACACTGTCAACTAGCGAAAACGAAGTCTCTGGACAGAAAGGAAAATGTAAATTTCCTTGCAAAATGTGTGAAGGCAATCATGCCGTTCACTGTTGTCCCTTCCTGGACGAAGCTAAAAGAGTCTTGGATAACCGTCCTGCTTCACCGCTACTTCTTCCTCCTGGGTGCAAGAAACTCTTTCCAAGTCCATCGCTAGTTGAAAATCCAACTGACACAACTTTGTGGTCAGTCAAAGCATCTATCATTGAACTTAAACCCTCTGGATCCACACCAGACGAAAGTCAAAAGGTTGAGGCGGCAGTCGACCCAGTCCTGTCTTCGGAGGGTCCATCTTCAAATGATACAGTCACTGAAGAGAATGAGAACGAGACTGTTCAAATTCTTTTCGTAAACACAGACTCCGATGAACATGGGGGCAATCTACCCATTCCTTTACCACAGGAAGGAAGTTCATCAGGGTCATATCCGGCCGTTTCTTCGGTCTCACCTATGAGAAACCTAGTCGTTTCCTTCGATTGGAATCTACTAGGCAGACCCCATTTACCGTCTAATGTACCATTCCGAATCATTGTACAAGCTTACAGAATGGTCATGGTCAGTACCATCATAGATGAAGGGGCTTCTGTGAGTATCATTTCCTCAACTACTTGGAAAGCGCTTGGTTCGCCAACGCTTCTGCCTGATATGCGAAATCTAACAGGCTTCGATAAAGGAACCAGTCAACTGTTAGGGATCCTTCCGAGTTTGCCTATAACTTTGAGAGGGAAAACCATATATCTGAACGTAATGGTAGTCCAAGGACCTTTAGATTACAATCCACTCCTTGGGCATGACTATATTTATAGCATGGGAGCCATCGTCTCCTCACTCTTTCAAGTAATGTGTTTTCCACATGAAGGCCGAGTGGTCCATCTCATAGACCAGCTTTCATTCCCCGGCTCACACATAGCTAATAGTCAAGTACCATCCCTAACTGGTCTTTTCATGCAAGGAATGTCTCATCAATCTCCAGTCTGTCCACCCGAAGAGTGCGAGTAATTCGGTGGACATGACTGAAACCCAGGGGGCATGCACCCTAGTCTACTTCGGCAGGAAAACTTTAGGTATAGGGTAGGTTTCCGTGTTGGAATATGACTGGTCTGACACGCCCATCCGTTTAGGAAAATGGGGCTGGACTGGAATAAGATACCTCCATTAGAAGGTAGGCCTTTCCCGATAGAACAAGTGTTTTGTCTACAAATTGAAGGGTAACTTGGAAACTCTACTTCGTTATACCTAGGGGCATGCGTAACGCTAACTCTATAGTTCCGCTAACTTCAATCACTTAGGTTAGGTGATTGGTCGAACTGACTGTTCACCTTTGTACGGGTTGGATGGCACCATCTGAGTAAAGGAAGATTTTTCCTACCTAACCTCAGTAGTTAACTAACCCCTAGGATAGTAGTTGGTCATTCCTAGCTTGCATGCGAGAGGAAGTGGAGCAAAGTTTCGAATGGTGCAAGCTCCTTAAAAATTGAACCTATCAATGAGATATCCTTATTATACGACTGGAACGAGTAGTTTTTATGTGAAGTTTAAGCTTGTTAAAAATTAAACCTAAGAAATGAGCAAATGTTCCCCCAAAGTTTAAGCTCATTAAAAAATGAACCAACCTCTGGTAAATAACCTTTGTGAATGCATTATCATCAGCTTCTGAGCCCTGGTCGTGTTCTTGTCATCACCTCCACTCTATTTTAGCTGATCATACGCCTCCATTTGATTATTTTCCCTTTTGAGGAACAACTGCGAAGAGTGATTCTGTTAGCCATCCTTGTGACACTGCCATGATTGGAAAATTCCAAACCTTACCTAGAATTAGCAGCTACTGGAAAATATCACTCGTTCCTCAAAGACGAGTCTCCTTTAATCTCTTTTCACCTGAATCATAAAATATGAAAAGATTGCTAAGCAGTTGGCCTCTCCAGCTTGTTAAAGCTACCGGGAGTGCTATCCCTCCTCTAGATTTTAATCTTTTTGGACTTGAGGGATTATTACACAAAAAGATTGAGCACTTGTCATGTTCGGCTCGTTAAAACTATTGAAAATTCATCCCTTTCGTATTATTTTATACTTTTTCGGACTTAAGGGATTATATGACAAAAAATGATTACTGGAGTTTCCTTTCCGTCCCTTTTCAGACTCTCTAAAATTGAAAATGGACCGAGTTGTCTTTGTCGTTAAACTCGTTAAAACCAATAGCGACAAACTTGTCCATGCAGACAAGAACGAGTTTCATTGTCGCTAGGCTCGTTAAAACATAGCAACGAGTTTGCCCGAAGGGAAAATTATAGAACAAGCATATGTTATCCTCCTCAAGCTTGATAAAAATAAAGAGGTACTGGTCAGCAATGACTGGGGAAAATTGGGAAGAAAACTTGAAGAAACTTTATTGGTAGCGAGTCGCTCT
>APFE031395944.1:0-43510 GCA_000404065.3 Pinus taeda | reverse complement strand
TAAGAAATACTTTCATGACTATGTTCAAGGAGATTTTGGACAAGTTCATTTGGGTGATGATAAACCCTGTAAAATTGTTGGAATGGGTAAGGTTCTTGTAAAACAGCATAATGGAAACCATTGGCTACTAAAAGAGGTAAGGCATGTTCTAGATCTAAAAAAAATCTGATTTTAACAAGGCAGTTAGGCAGTGAAGGTTGTGTGACAACTTTCACAGATAAATCTTGGAAGGTCACCAAAGGAGCCCTGGTAATAACAAAAGGCAAAAAGGTTGGTACATTGTATTTATGCAATGGTATTTCTAACTATGTTAATGCTTTAACTTCCAAAGGAGCAGATGCAGCATTATGGCATCATAGGCTCGGACACATGAGTGAAAAAGGAATGAAGATTCTTCACTCAAGGAATTTGTTGCCTAGTTTGAAGAATGTTGATTTGGACTTCTGTGAGAATTGCATTTATGGAAATAGAAGAGTTAGATTTCCCAAAGTTGGGAAAGAAAAGAAGAGCAAAAAATTAGAGCTTGTGCATACAGATGTATGGGGACCTGCTCAGGTATCATCTCTCGGTGGTTCTCTTTATTATGTTACCTTTATTGATGATGCAACTAGAAAAACTTGGATTTATTGTATTAAGAATAAATCTGATGTATTTGATACTTTCAAGAAATGGAAATCTTTGTCTGACATTGAGATAGGAAAGAAATTGAAGTGTCTTAGATCAGACAATGGAGGTGAATATTGCAGCAAAGAGTTTCATAGGTACTATTCAGAGCATGAAATCTGTAGAGAGAAGATAGTTCCAAGAACACCACAAGAAAATGGTGTGTCAGAAAGGATGAACAGAACAATCATGGAGCGTGCAAGGTGCATGAGATTGCATGTAGGATTACCTTTACAGTTTTGGGTAGATGTTGTAGATACTATTGTTTATCTAATAAACAAAGGGTCTTCAAGTTCCTTAGATGGTGGTGTTCCAGAGGAAGCATGGATAGGTAAAAAGGTAAACTACTCCTTTTTAAATCCTTTTGGTTGTGAGGCCTTTATCCATATTGATAAAGAAAATAGAACAAAGCTTGAGGCAAAGTCAAAGAAATGTACCTTTATTGGATATGGTGTTAATGATTTTGGTTATCGCTCATATAATTTTCTAACATCGCCAAAGCTGTTCATTGTTTTGTCAGGGTAGTCTCTACTTTCCAAGTCCAGATTGCTGATGGGGGGACAATGAAATGTGAAGGCTACTGTGAAAATATCAAACTTCAGATGGGAGATTACCACCTAAAGACCCACATGTTTGCAATTAACATGGGTGGTTGTGACACTGTCTTGGGTGTTGAATGGATTCACACACTAGGCCCAATCACCGTGGACTTCCAGGAGTTATATATGAGCTTTAAGCAGAACAACCACATGCATACCTTCATGGACTCCAGGTCGGTGCTCCTTCTATCATCAGCTCTCATCGCATGGAAAAGTTGTTGAAAAAGGGCCATCATGGAGTTATCACCCAATTTAATGACATCGAGACCATCGAGCCACTACTCTTCATATTCATCCTGACATGCAATAGGTCTTGAATCGACACTAGCAGGTATTTGACAAATCTAAGGAGCTTCCACCCTTTAGAGGGGAACATGATCATAGCATCACTTTGGTCCCATGTGCACAGCCGCTAAATGTGAGGCCATATCAATATCCTTTCACCAAAAAGAATGAAATTAAAAAAATCATCAAGGAACTCCTTGACGTCGGTGTTATTCATCCTAGAATTAGTCCTTATTTATCACCAGTGGTCATGGTGCTAAATAAATATGGGGACTAGCACATGTGTCCAGACTTCAAGTCCCTCGACAAGCTCACGGTCAAAGACAAATTCCCTATCCCGGTTGTTGATGATCTACTGGATGAACTACATGGTGCTCAATTCTTTACTAAGCTAGATCTTCGCTCTGGCTATCACCAAATATGCATGCAAGAAGTATACATTCCCAAGACTGCTTTCCGCACTCATTAAGGCCATTATGAATTCTTGGTCATGTCATTTGGTCTCTGTAATGCCCCATTCACTTTTCAAAGCCTCATGAATCACCTGCTGAAACCATATCTCCAAAAATTTGTCCTTGTTTTCTTTGATGACATTCTCATCTACAGTATCACTTCGGAAAAACATCTTCAACATGTAGACCTGCTCTTGCAGTTGCTCCGGAATCATAAATTATTTGTCAAATTGTCCAAGTTCTCTTTTGGCATGGAAGAAGTCGAGTATCTGGGCCACATTGTGGGTCGTGAAGGTGTCCAGGTGGATCCCAAAAAGATACAGGCAATGCAAGATTGGCCCCAACCAAAACCTTGAAGAGTTTGAGGGGATTTTTGGCTCTCAGCGGCTACTATTGCAAATTTGTCTGCAATTATGGCCGCATTGCTAGACCCCTCACTAATATTCTCAATAAAAATTCATTCCCCTGGATTGATGCAGCACAACAGGCGTTTATGACTCTCAAACAGGCCATGTATTCACTTCGGTATTGGCACTGCCAGACTTCACCATATCTTTTGTGAATGAATGTGATGCTTGAGGTACTAGTATTGGTGTTTTCTTAATGCAAGAAGGTCAAACCTTGGCTTTCAGTAGCTAGAAACTGAGTGGGAAACATTTGGGACAACCTACCTATGAGAAGGAGATGATGGCCATCTTACATGCAGTCAATACCTAGTGACCATACTTATTGGGGTGGCATTTCCAAATCCACATAGACCATCAAAGCCTCAAATATTTTTTGGAGCAACATCTATCCTTGCCCCAACAAAATAAATGGCTAGCCAAAATGTTGGGATATGATTATGAGATAATTTACAAGAAAGGGCGTGACAATGTAGTAGTGGATGCTTTATCACACCAATTTGAGGATGAGAGCACCCTTCTATCAATTTCTCTTCCCATACCAGATTGGATTGAAGAATCCCATAAGGAATGGTTTTCACATCCCTCTCTCTCCCAACTCATTAATAAATTGAGAGCAGATCCTCATTCCTTAGTTGGCTACTCTTGGAAGGATGAAATTCTTTACTATAAGGATAGAGTAGTTATATCACCGACATCCACCCTCAAAACACGCATTTTAGCAGAGTTGCACTCATCTACCACTGCGGGTCATGCATGCTTTCAGAAGACTTATGCTCACACTCATCATTATTTCTTTTGGAAATGCATGAAAACTGATATTCTTAATTTTGTAGCTGAATTTGATGTGTGTTAATGCCACAAAGGAGAAACAGTCAAGTTACCAGGCACCTTACAACCATTGCCCATCCCTACTTCAATTTGGATGGACGTTTCTATGGATTTCATTACTGGTCTTTCAAAGTCAGGAAACAAGTCAATCATCATGGTGGTTGTGGATATACTTTCTAAATATTCTCATTTTTTCACTCTACCCCACACATTTACCCCCACTTTGGTGGCTCAAGCTTTCATGGATGAGATCTTCAAACTACATGGCATGCCCACTTCCATTGTATTTGATCGTGACCTGACTTTCACCAGTAACTTTTGGCAAGAACTTTTCAAGCTGCAAGGCACCCAAGTCCAACTAAGTGCTTCCTATCATCCCTAAACTGATGGTCAAACTGAAGCAGTCAACAAATGTTTGGAGACGTACCTGATGAGCCCCAAAAATGGATAATTATATGGGCTCATTCAACCTACTAATTCAACTTAATCCACCATTCTCATTAGTTTATTGCATGTTTTTTATTATATTTATGCTAATAGAGTGAATTGGGTTAGTCATTTTGCCAACAAGTCTAATGTGTGCTTTGTGTAGCCTTTTTGGTCAATTTGGAGACAAAATTGAAGGTGTTAATGAGCACTTTGCAGCCAAATTCATGGGAGAACAAGGGAGAGGATTTGTAGGAAGGTGTCCCCTTCATTTATGGGCCCTTACCTCGAATTCTCCACCATCAGCTCGGAATTCAAGGGCCACCAAATCAATTAGCACAAGGGCAGCCAAGCAAGTCAAGTAGGACTGTTGTTAACTACAAGTTTTTGGCAGCCAAGTCCCTAAAGTTTAGGAGGACTGTTGGGGTCCTGAATTTGTATAAATAAGAGGGCTTAAGGCCTCATTTTGGTTAGCCATTTGATAGCCAGTAGATAGCTAGTAGTTAGTCATTTTGGTTAGCCAATAGTTAGTCATTTTATGGTTCGATTTTTAGGCAATAGACTAGCTTTGCTTTCAGCACATTTTCAAGTTCTCCTTGTGGACAGTTTTTGGAATTTAACATTTATTTTGATCAATAAAGATGAATCCAGATTTGCACCAGCTCTAAATCTCTCTTAGGAGGCTGTAGCTCTTGGGGTTGGGCCCATCTCAAGCGCCCAGTACCTCCTTTGTTTACTTTCATGTGTCTTTGTTGCATTCTTAGAATAAAATCTGCTATTTAGATTTAAATCTTGTTTTGTTGTTTAGGTTGTTTTTGGATGTAAAATAGCTTTTCATGCTCAGATCTAGTTGATAGGTTGTTAACAGAAAAAGCTTCAAGAAAAGGGCCATCAAACATCTGTGGTTTCACCTCTCCCTCAATGGGATCAGGAGCTGTGACTAGGATGACTTTGCTGCCCACAAAAACACTAATTTTGCTTTGCCATCTAACCACTAGTGTTTGATTTTCATGTGTAGAAGTTGGTTACAAGTTCAGACTTTCATTTTCTTAGTTGCATGAGTTAAGATACATGGTTTCATTGCAGGTCACACTTCTGTTCATTCTCTTTACTAGCAGCTAGCATATTAGGTCAACGTAACTAGGTCTTTAAATTTACAAGTCTTTGTTGGTTCAGATTGGAGAAACGACTTGCAAAGCACCTGTACCACTCCTTCATCTGCTTATTCTCCATCAGCGCCATCCACTCCACCCTCTACTCAGAATCCTTACCTCACGTTTGCCACATTTGCTCCATATCCCCTAGTTTTTGTGCAATTATTGCCTTGGCCTTCTTCAACAAGTCAACCTTCTACACCTCCTCACCACTTCATCCACCAGTCTTAGGCCGCTTTAGACCCCTATCCTACCTCCAGATCCATCCATGCACCTTCCCTCACTCATCCACCTCCTAAAAACTGACTTCCAAGTTTCCTGTAGAAATTCTGGAGTTTCCTCTAGAAATCCTGAAGTTTCCTGTAGAACCCCTGCAGACTTCCTGTAGAAGCTCACAAGTGAGGTTTCCTGATAGCCAAACCTCGTGAGACTCTGGGGAAGAGTGTTAGGGACTCCTTAGACCCTCTCTGAACCTTCCCAACCTTTTCCAAGCATTCCCTCTCGCCAATCCACCTCTGCGCAGTCAAAAGCTAGTTAAAAGCATATGCATGATAATTCTAACAACTTATTCAAAAATGCAAAAATATGTTTTCTTCAGATAGTGATAACTTATACACATGCATTTTACCTTCCTAGAAGTCAATGGCATTCCTTTTAGTAGCTTGCATCCTCTTCCTTGCATCAGTAGGACTAGCTGATAGAATTAGGGTTTACGTTTCTTTTTGGCTTTTAGTTTCTTTCTGCAAGTAGATTAGCTTCCTTTGAGTTAGCTTTCATCCATCAGTTAAAAAGCTTCTTCTAAGAGCTCATAGAAGTTGGCTTAAGCTCCTAGCGGACTTGTGCCATCTGACCAAGTGACAGCTGCGGCAAGAGCTAGTACTTGTGCATACAACACCGTCGCTTCCAAGTTTGTTACGAACTACCGGGTTGATAAAATTAAAGAAGGGAGTCCCAGGAGTTGTAGCATTGTTGCTGCAATACTGGGGCCCACCAGTACCTAAGGTGCTTCACTTCAAAAAAGCAACATCAATGGGTACAGCGGCTACCTCTAGTTGAATGGTGGTATAATACTAACTATCATGCGGCCACCAAGATGACTCCATATGAAGTAGTGTATGGTCAACTCCCACCTTCACTTACTTCTTATATCCCTGGATTCTCTAAGGTGCAAGAAGTGGATCAACTCCTACAGAACCGTGCAACCATGTTATCTCGTCTCAAAGATAATCTCCATCAAGTTTAGAATCGCATGAAGCAACAAGTAGACCAAAATAATTTAGAGTGCACATTTCAAGAAGGGGATCAGGTATTCCTGAGGCTGCAACCATATAAGAAAACATCTCGTAAGGAAAAGGGCTGCCAAAAATTAGCTCCAAAATTCTACGGACCTTATCAAATACTATAGCACATTGGGGCAGTCACCTACAAGCTAGCATTACCACCAACTTCAAAAATCCATCTAGTTTTCCATGTATCATGCTTCAAGAAAGTAGTGGGGAACAATTGTAGAATTCAAATCAGCCTACTTGAATTGGATGAAGAAGGTTCACTCTTGCTCCAACCTGAACAGGCCCTTGATACACGAGAATGACATTTGCGCGGTCGCACGATTAAGGAATTCCTCGTCGATTGGAAAGACACCTCTCTAGAAGATACGACTTGGGAACCAACCACTATTCTTCAGCAATTTTATAGCTACACCCTTGAGGACAAGGCTGCTTTTTATGGGGGGGGGGCATGTTAGGGTCCAACCCTAACCCCTTTATTTATGTAATAGGGTTGATTCATAGTTATAGTTAGTTAAAGAGTCAATAAATGATGTATTAATAATTATAAGTGGTTGACCCGTATTTAAGAAAGGGACCATAGTTAGTTGCAAATGGGACATGGTATTAGATAGATGGTATTGAGAGAACCATGGTAATGACCCATGGTATTGTATGTATGAATCCTATACAAAGGATAAAGACTTCTCATTGTGGAATGTCATGTCTTATTTTGTACTCGAGCTTTGCTCTGCTAGAGGTTGCCCCCTCGAAGATGCAAGTGAACATTGCTTTCATCTCTGATTAATAAAATACTTATTTTTTTTCTCATTTTGTTCTGCATTCTGGGTTGTATTTTGCGCATATTTGGTATTTTGGAATCTTCTCATAGGTCAAGAGCATAACATGGAATGTTGATTTCGATGCCTCGTTCCATATTATAGGGTGCAAGGATTCTTTCAATAGCTTAGAGGAGAAGTATATCTAGATGCATATCAAAATCCAGGATGACGAGAGGTACAATCCTACAAGAATTGGTACTGTCACCTTTGAGAGGGAGAAATCCTCTCCTCTTCGCCTCAAAGATGTTATGTTTGTACCTGGATTGAAGAAGAACTTGGTCTATGTAAACATTTTCGAGGATCGTGTCTATATTTGATTTTTAGTAAAGGGAAATCCTTTCTGAGACACAAGCTACCAGGAAAGTGAATAAGATCAGGCTTCGAGTGAAGAACATATACGAAATTGAGGTGGGAGATTGCACTGCATTTAGCAGTAAGGCTGAAAAAGTGTAGAGTTGAGATGTTGGAGAACTTTGGCATAGGAGATTGAGTCATATAAACCATGGTGCCTTAAAAATCAAGCATCAAATTACAACTAGTCTCCCTAAAGGCTCTCTTGACCAACAAGATTTCTACAAGGGTCACACATTGTGGAAATATGTCAAATCCACTTTCCATGAACAAGATAGAAGAGCAAATGAAATCTTGGAAGTAGTCCACTCTGATGCTTGTGGACCCTTTTCTACGGCCTCCACCATAAAACATAAGTAATATATTATTTTATTAATGATTTCTTTAGAAAATGTTGGATCTTCTTCATGCAGAAGAAGGATGAAGTTTTCTCAAAATTTGTTGAATTCAAGGCATTGGTTGAGAAGGAGACTGGGAAGAAGGTGAAGGCTCTCAAGAGTGACAATGGAAGTGAATTTGTTTCACATGCCTTCAAGGATTTCTATGCCAAAGAAGGTAATCGAAGAGAGCTAATAGCACCCCATAACCCACAATAGAATGGGGTAGTTGAAAGGAAGAAAAAAAGCACAGTGGCAGCAACAAGGGCCATGTTGCATGATCATGGGTTGCCACTACATCTAGGGTAGAAGAATGCAACATTGTAGTCTACTTGTAGAACCAAAGTTCTCATAGAATACTTGGTATGATGACACTAGAGAAAGCTTTCTCTGCGAGAAATCCTAGTGTGTTTCATTCCAGAATTTTTTGGAGCTTCAATTTATTGTCATATCTCCAAGGGTTCCAGGAAGAAAATTGACCCTATGATTGAGTTGAGAGATTTTGTAGGATACACCAAAAATCCACACAATTACTAGGTGTATTTACCTTCTCTAAGGATGACAATTGTGAGGAGAAATGTCAAGTACGATGAGGAGAAAGCTATAAGATGCTCTATGGAATGAGAGTTGAGTATCCCATCGGGGTAGGAGCTTCTAGCTCCAACGAAGGATCTTTAGGAGGTTGTGGAGTAGCCACATGCAGAGGAGCATACGTGGTGCAAAGTGGAGGCACCCACTCAGCCAGAATCTTCTAGAGAGGGGAGAAAGAGAACCAGAGAAGTTGATAGATTGTTTCAGGATGATAGGGAGAATGTGGGAACCCTAAATCACAACGTAGTTAGAGGAGGTCACATGATAGGTACATTGGGTACATGGCTCTCATGGAAGAGCTCATTGAGAAAAATCCTTCTTCATTTGAGGAAGTAGTTTCTCAACCTGTTTAGGTTGATGCCGTGGTGTAAGAATAGAAATTCATCATGAAGAACAATGTATGGGAGGTGGTTCTGAGACCAGAAGGGAAATCAGTGGTTGGTTCTAGATGGATCTACAAATTGAAGCATGCAACTGATGGAAGCATTGAGAAGTATAAGGCGATATTTATGGCCAAAGGATTCTCTCACGTAGAGGGAGTGGACTATGAAGAAAATTTTGCACCAATTGAAAGATATTCCTCAATCAAATCCATTCTAGCATTGGCTACACAAATGGGGTGGAAAATCCACCAGATGGATGTGAAGCTTGCCTTTCTCAAAGGTGTTGTTGAGGACAAAATTACATAGAGCAGCTAGAAGGATTTAAGACATATGATTGAGATTCGCATGTGTGCAGACTCAATATAGTATTTTATGGTCTTAAACATGCTCCTTGAGCATGGTACACTTGGAGCAACAATTATCTCAGTGGATTGGGGTTCACCAAAAGTGAATCAGATGTGAAGCTCCATCACATTGTGGTAGATGGTAAGTTTCTTATTCTTGTTTTATATGTTGATGATTTAATATTGACATGTGATGAGAAGTTGATCCACTCTTGCAAATAGGATATTGCAAGGGAATTTGAGATGAAAGACACAGGCCTTGTGCATTACTTCCTCGGGCTGGAAATATGGCAAGTTGATGGTGAATTTTTTGTGTCTCAAGGGAAGTATGCCTCTAAAATACTTCAGATATTTCACATTCAGAATTGTAATCCCATGGACACATCTCTAGCTATAAACTAGAGGAAGGAGAATGCCACTTCAAGTGAAGAGGTTGATGCTACCATTTACAAGCAGTTTGTGAGGTCTTTGATGTATCTTTGAACACAAGGCCCAACATGTGCTATGCAGTAAACCAGCTAAGTCAAGCTATGGTGAGGCCTACCAAGTTTTATTATAAGGTCACAAAGCATGTGTTATTGTCATGCAATTGGATCATCGAAAAGATATATCAACAACTTAAAAAATATCCTCTTCAAGGGGGAAACTCCTTTACATTACATAAATGAACAATTCTTGGATGATACAAATGACAAGACCTCCTTTGTATATATATGATTCTAAGGGATCACAATATAATTAGATCCTACATAACAATAATAATATAAGGGCACAACAATAACAATAGCGGTCTTTTATGGGGCACAAAAATAACCATATGGGGGCTACATGGGCAAAACAATAATAATAAGGGGGATACACTAGTAGTATAGGGACCTAACATGCCCCTCTCCTTAAAAAAAGTGTTGTCCTAAATGCTTGAGAAGTTATGGATGCTTCTTTATAAAATTATTATCCTTCCATGTGGAATCTTCAGCAAGTAAGTTCTTCCACTTAATGAGATACTCTAAAATTGATCGATTTCATAGTTGTTAGGTTGTTATTTCCATGATTTCTTTAGGCTCAAATATCATTTTTCCTTCTTCTTCAAGTTTTGGAAACACTGTTTGAACTGGAAGCTTGTTACTGATAACCTTCTTTAAGCATGAAACATGGAAAACTGGGTGTACTCAGGAAGATGGAGGAAATTCCAATTTGTATGCCATAGTATCAATATTTTGTAACACCTTGTAAAGACTGTAGTACTTGGGCGATAATTTATTATCCTTCTTAGCTTGCTTGAGAGACATTTTTTTGTATGGTTGCAGCCGTAAAAATACCTAGTCACGTACATCAAAACTTCTTTCACTACGATGTTCATTTGCTTGTTGTTTCATTCAATTTTGTGCCAGAGAGAGGTTATCCTTTAAGAGTGTTGTTGATGCTCGATGTGATCTTCCACTACTTGAACCTTAGAATTTTATCTTAAAGATGATGTGATGGATGGTGGATGATATCCATAAAGTTCCATAAATGGGATCATTTTCGTTGTACTGTGGAAGGAATTGTTATACCACCATTTAACTAGGGGTAACCACTTGACCCATTGTGTTTGTTTATCAGATACAAAGCAACCAAGATATCCTTCCAAACATTTGATCAGTATCTTAGTTTGCCCATAAGATTGAGGATGATAAGATGATCTATGAGCTTATTGAGTACCAAGACAAGAAAATATTTCATCCAAATTTTCTAGTGAAAATTGGACCTTTGTCACTTATTATAATCTTTGGATTTCCGTGAAGCTTTTGAATTATTTCCATAAATGCAGTATCAATTGTACTGGATTTAAAAGGATGAGATAATGCAAAAAATTGTGCATACTTGGTAAGTCTATCAACTACCACCATGATGACACTCTTTCCTTTAGACTTTGATACACCTATGATAAAATCCATTAGGACCTCCTCCCAACACCAACTTGGAATGGATAAAGTTTGTAACAGACCCGAGTCAGGGTCTTAATCATCTCAACTTTATTTTTTTGGAAAACAAAACATTCTTCCACAAACTTCTGAATATCAAATTTAAGGCCATCCCAAAAAAATTCCTTCTTGACCCTATGCTAAGTTTTTAAAAATCCTGAGTTCCCTCCTAAGGGAGAGTTGTGCAATTCCAAAATAAACTTTTGTTTGAGTTGGGAATTCTTACAAAGATATAAGCGATCTTTGTACCATAATGAATCATTTTTCCAACTAAATGTATTAGATGTACTCAGATCTTGTTGAAACTTTTGAATGGGTTACCACACCTCTTCATCATTATTCGATTCATCCCTTGCTTCAGTTATCCATTCATGTTGGATAATAAAAATGACACAAAGAAATGCTTCCACATCCTCATCCTTTCTTGAGAGTGCATTTGCAACAAGATTTTGCTTCCCTTTCTTGGAGATGATTTCAAAGTCATAACCCAACATCTTTGTCACCCATTTTTGTTGCTCTTCTAAAGATAATATTTGTTCCAAAAAGTATTTAAGGCTATCATGATCTGTTTTTACCTTGAAGTGTCTTCCCATTAGGTAAGGTCGCCATTGCTTTATTTCATGTAGTATTGCTAAGTTTTCTTTCTCATAAATAGGTTTGTGTAAATAATTTTCTTTGATTGGACGACTTTCAAAAGAAACAGGTTTTCCTTCTTGCATTGAAACAATACCAATTCCATTTCCTGAAGCATCGCATTCCACAATAAACATTTTGTGAAGTATGGCATAACTAAGACCTGTGCTTGGCACATTTCCTCTTTAAGATGTTCAAAGGCCTTCATTGCTTGTGGAGTCCAAGATAATGCATCTTTCTTCAATAATGATGTTATAGGTGTCGCTATTCTCCCATAATTCTTAACAAACTTATGATAATACCCTATCAACCTGAGAAATCCTTGAAGATGCTTTAGGGTTTTTTGGATTTTCCATTCCTTAATGGCTTTAATTTTGTTAGGGTCTTCCTCAATACCATCATGAGATACAATATGACCCAAATATTCCACCTCATGTACTCCAAGAAACATTTGGAGATTTTTTCATATAATTGTTTCTCCTCCAATAGTTTGAGCACTCTATCAACATGTTGAACATGATCCTTCCAAGACCTTTTGTAGATTACTGGATCATAAAAAAATACTAACACAAATTTTCTAAGGGTTTGAAAATGGAATTCATACCTTGAAATGTGGAAGGTGCATTAGTAAGGCCAAAAGGCATGACCAAAAATTATGTTGTAGCGGCTACAACCACCCTCCAAAGTTTTGGCTCGCATGCAAATTTCACAGCCTACCTTGGATCCTATGATCGATCATCCTTGGTCACTTGTTGGTAAGCTGATGATTTCAAGCTCCCCTCCTTAATCTTAAGAGTTGTGTGTGTTCTCATCTTTATGCAACATGTGTCATCTATGGGCATAGGAATTGTTGTTTGGCATGCAAAGGGAATGTTGTTTTGCTTCAAGGGAGTCATGTGCGTATGAGTTGTTATCATCACATAGACATGTTTCACACCCACTTCATGCACTCTTGTCATGAAGGTTGTTGCATCAAGAAACATATGTCTTATGCATTCTAGATGGTCTAAATTGTACCACTAAGTGTTTGTGTGTGATCACAGTCAAGTCTTATTAATGTTTAAATATGTTTCACTGATCTCACACTTAGCCAATTTCCCAAGCAGCTTAGCCTCATCTAGCTTCCAAGGACTGTGCACTTTTCTTTTGTAACCCTCAAGATTTTTCGCTTGCCTACTGAAAATGTGCAAAGCATAGAGACCCAAGCCTCCCTTGGCATCCAAAACTATGCAGTGGTTTTCCTCCAGTTTCCTTCCCTCGGTTAGAACCCACAGTCATCAGACACTATGTAGTCTTCTCCCTCAGTTGATCAGTCTGCCTTGCAACCTAAAACTACATAGATGTGTCCTTTCGGAACCCATCCTATAGCAGTGCCTTGCATCCAGAAATTGTGCAGTATTGCCTCTCAGCTGCCTAGGCTGCACTGCACTCAGAAAATGCACAAAGGTGTCCTCCCAGGACCCCATCCTCCAGCAATGTCCTATGCCTCAAAACTACACAGTGTTGTCCAAGCTAACCTATATGTCTTGCATGTAGAAACTGTGCATATGGGCCTCCCATGGCCTCATCCCGGAAGTAGTCACTATCGACTGAAACTGCGTTGATTTATCTCTCAGCGACTACAGGAAATGGTGACATGCTAAGACCACTCCCAAGGAGTTGAGGAGAAGGACCAATAGACCAAGTAATGGAAAATTATTTGGGTGGCATGCAAACTCCATCAGATGAAAGATCATCTCGAGGGTAAGTATGGTAAGTAAAGAACCTCTTTTGAAGTACACCTCTTAGTTGAGTTTGCAGGACTGCTTATCATTTCCATATCATCCCGTCTCCAGTGACATGCATGTGTGAAAACACAAAAAATTCATTTCATGTGTTTCCTTTACATGTCTTGCTTCCTTTTCACTTGTTTGACCAACTATTGTCTTCAACATGTTGATTTCTATGTCATGCTTGCGACCTTGTTCTGGTGATGCTCAAGGTTTATCTTTGTGTGTATGAGTTGTGTTCGCTATGTAAACATCTATCACACTCACACATGAAGTTGTAAACAATGTCGTGCACGTATCGTCACGATTGTTTGATGATCTATCTCAAGTGTCACACTTCTCGCTCTCAACCTTTAGATAGTTGCACTGAGACATGTTGTCTTATTGGTTTGATGTATCTTGTCATCGAGTCATGTTGAGTGTGTTTTTGCAAGGTCATATATACACGAGTTCACTCGCTCACAAACTTAGCCATTTTTCTGAAAATCTATTGACTAGACCACCCTCCATTAGTCGGACCTCCACTGAGATACACTATGTAGTCTCAACCCTCAGTGACCAAGAATTGTTTCCTAGAATTGCAAAGAGATTGAGGCTACCGTCTAGGAAGTCTACACTATGCAATTTTGGAATCAACCTAGCTGACTGTCACCCAGAACAACGCAAAATTTTCCCAAGAAGCCATATTAGTTTGCTCTTCCTACAAGCCTATCCATCAAGCCTTCTGCTAGTCTACTAGGGCATTTGAATAGAGCGGTGATTAGGGCTACACTCATCTCCAAAACTATTCAAAAGTTGTCAGCATTCTTGTTTGCATTGCCTGATGAAATCGCATAGACATGAGGGACATGCACGTCTCGTCTGTCACTGCACTGTCCTAGGAAATTGCATAGTTTTGTCAGGCAGTCCCCCTGTTGGCTTGCTTGCCACTGCTCCTGAACATTGTGCAGTTTTCATGGATAGTCCACCAGCTGCCTGGCACCCCTCTCAGCGTAGAAATTGCGCAGACATGTCCTACTTGACTTCCTCCCAGATTTGTGTAGTTCTGATGAGAAGGATCGTGCAGCCTGATCCCAGCCTCATCCAGAAGTTTGTGCATTTTTCACTACCAGTGCCTCCTGCTGCCTACACTAGCTTCCCCAAAAAAACTATGCAATTCTGCCTCCTAACTAAGCTAGATTCCACAGATGTCACTGTTGTCCCGGATTTCTCAACCTATCCTCTCAGTGACCTCGACGTAGTTTTTCTCGATAGTGCCCCAGAGCCTCACACCCCAACCTGAAATGTGCTCTACACATGTTCAGAGCCTTGTCCTCTCTCCCGATCACCTACACCTGGAAACGAAAGATGATGCATCATGGTAGGCTATGGAATTTCTAGATTTGATGTCGTCTCATCATGAGTGATTGCAGAAAAAGGTACATGAATGAGACATGGCATGGTGATGAACATGATGAAAAAGGAGTGTATGCCAGGAGACTTTCTCACAGTTGGATGAACACACGAAGCATACCAAGTAGCAAGTGAAGGAGACACGTGCACATGCATGAATCATCAAGTGAACACCAAGACCATTGAAGACTCCGCGCACTTTTCCATGTGGAGGTGAAGCTATGGTATGCCACTAGCACACTCATCACTCAATAGCACAATAGCTCGACACGAACATCACAACCAACATGTGCATACTAGCAGTGTCATGTCGAGTTCTGTCATGAGTTACCTCGGCCACATCACTAGTTTGGGTCATACTTGTGTAATCAATGTAATGTAACGTGGAAGTCCAAGAGACACACAGATGAATTTAAAGAGTCATGTAAGTCAAATAGTCATGAGGGAGGTCGAAGAGTCACAAGGGCCAGTTTCACCCTTGGCTATATATACTGGTCATTTGTACATGCAAAGGACTTTTCACCTTGGCTCCTCCCCCATAGCCTTGAGAGTCTATAATATTTTTTTTGAGGAGCAAGCAGTGGTTCCAACGCTCCACTACCGGGGCTAGTGATGTATGATGTATGAAAGTGTCTTGGAACTTTGACTTAATTTAGAAGCCTGTCACAGGCCAACATGTTTTCACACATGTATTGTATTCATTTGTACGATTATTCTTTGGATGCTTATAATGCATGTTGCTTTAACTTCTACTAAGATAGTTGAACTATTTTGGTTGTTTAGTGCATATATTGTTGCAAATGTGTTGTATCAATTATTATTGTTTTCTCACTCGTGTGGACTACTCCATCGGACACTAGATAGACTCATTCTTGTAAACTTGTTATAACAACCATCGCACTCGTGTGGACTACTCTGCTGGGTGTTGTTCATACTAGTTGTTCACATTTATGTGTGTGACCACCACATCTATGTGGGCTACTTCATCGGAAGTTGCATAGATCCTGTTGTGTGGTGTGTCTCTACCTAAGTTGGGACTACTCCCTTTCGACTTGAGATGCATTCTCACCCTGCCCCTCTATAGTGAAAGAACCTTGACACAAGTGACACTAAGCAATCACTAGACACACAAACCTCATTATTTGAATACTAAGTATAACACTCTCATGTTCTGACAAGAAAGAGCTAAGGCAAAGCTTTAAGATAATAACAACTAGGCATCATACCAAATGGGACTCCTACACTAAATAGTGTGAGATCTAGTTGTGAATTCATACTAGGGAGATCCCATGAATGTTGGCCAAGATAGCACCATCAACAAATTCATAATGACCCTCATGAGTTCTAAATGTTGTTTTTAGAATTCCTTAATCCGGGCCAACGAATAAAGGCTCTTTCTGTAATCCGGGAGCTCTCTATTTTTCCTATCATGTTTCTCCTATCATTTATCCCTATGCCATAACAAAATATTCTTTATGTGTACTACTTTTTGACCTGGTGCTCGCAATAG
This sequence comes from Pinus taeda, assembly GCA_000404065.3. Lineage (NCBI taxonomy): Eukaryota > Viridiplantae > Streptophyta > Pinopsida > Pinales > Pinaceae > Pinus > Pinus taeda. The sequence continues at coordinate 27,275 of APFE031395944.1, read as the reverse complement.
TATTTAAGGTCATTTCGATCCTTTCGGTTGCGTTGCGAACACCTTCATTTGGATGACGATCTCCTATTTGATCTGAGAGAAGCGAGAAATCATCAAGACAATAGAGCAGATGTCCACCGCCAGAACTTTTATTCTTTTTCCTTACTTCCATTGTCCGTGCCTCGTTGCACGGTTAGCACCCGTACTATTGAAAGGTTAGTCGGTAGAATGTTTCCAACAGTGTGTCCTCTTCCAGTGGCACTATAATCCTATTCCTCATCTCTATTCCCCTCCTAGTATCTACATTCCTAGGGGGATTCATACGCTCTATGGACGAGCGAAAGTATAGTGTTGGGTTGGAGCAAGCCGCCCTATTCCATTACCCAAAACCTTAATTGGGATAAAGCTCCCCGGAAACTAGATCTAAATTACGCATCATTTTGTCCGTTTTCGTTCTTCATTTTCTTCTTCTCGGAATTATGGAGACTTGTCATATTCCAGAATCTTTCCGCGGTGTGCTCTTTTTACTATTATTTTGTACCCTTCTCTTACCATACAATCATGGGCGCGATAGGTTAGCGAACAAAGGGCTCCGAAGAAAACGCCAAACGCTTCGGTCCAACGGGAATGATGAGACACGACGAAATGACAAGATAAGGTGCCCCGGGAGCTTGTGCCCCCCCCCACCCCCCCATTTGGAAATAAGGGAATTCGGGCCTGTAGCTTTCCCCGCCCCCCCTTCGTCGGGTGGTGCTTGTGGGGGGGGTGTTCCACCCGAGGCAGAAAAATGGCTTCGTATCAAAAATTATTATTTTTATTTCTTTATGTTTACGAAGAAATAGTTCAATGGATTTTGCAGACCGGCATTGTATTCCCATAAGATTTTTTCAAACATTACATGAATAGTAAACAAGATATGGTAATTTTTTTTTATTTTTTATTTTTAAGTAATTTAATTAATTTATTGTTTTTTCATGCAGCCTCTTTAAATTTGTCAAAAAATGAAGACCTATGTTTAAGAGAAAAAAAGATGAAAAATATCATATGAATTAGAAAATTTCAAAATCATATGCCATTGGATAAAATATTCCTTCGTCAACCAAACATGATCCAATCCAACACCTAAGGACAATTTTTTCCCTAATTTCACTAGGGTACAAAAAGTTGGTGCAATTTTTTTTTCACAAGAGGCACTGGAAATGTGTATTTTAAGACCTCAAAAGCCCAATCGAGCTTGGAGAGCTTAAATGCTAGATTGAGCGCATAAGTTTCCAATTATGTGATGGTTGGATTGGGTTGTTAAACTACTTGATCACCTACTATTTTTTTCACCTAAACACTCCCTCTCATGCCAAAATGTGTAACCTAGTTCCATGATATATTTTAAGACCTCAAAAGCCCAATCGAGCTTGGAGAGCTTAAATGCTAGATTGAGGGCAAAAGTTTCCAATTATTTGATTGTTGGATTGGGTGGTTAAACTACTTGATCACCTACTCTTTCTTTCACCTAAACACTCCCTCTCTTGCCAAAATGTGTAACCTAGTTCCATGAGACACACACACACACACACACACACATATATATATAGCTAGAACAATGAAAAATATGGTAAAATTCTTATTCAGTCGGGCTACATCATAACGAAAATCCTTCTCCATTAATGGTCCATCATCATGACTGAAAAGCATTCCATGGAATCCATTTCTCTGAGTTAGTCATTACAAAAAATGGTAATGTGCATGCATGATGGTGTTTATAAAGAGGGATAATGGAAAGGCATATAGATAATAACATATAACACTTATTTTTACTCTATTTTATCATGTCAAAGTAGGTATGGATTGAATATTCAATTAGAGTTATCACTAAAGTTAGAAAAAATTGAAAACATATAAAATAAATATTTTTTAAAATTTGATAATAAAGGAACTTTTTTTCCACGTAGTCTAACTATTAGAAAAATGGCCTTTTCGCTCAATTTTTTGTAGCTAATTTGAAACAATGAAACGTCCCAATATTTCTTGAAATTGTATTGATGGATTCTAATGAAAAAGCCAATACCTCTATAAGTAAGATTGTACCTTTTTTTTCAAATAATTTTCAAATAATGTTTATTCTATTAGAAATAATAATATTGTATATCTGAGTGTTTTAATTTTCATGTATCTCTCTGAAATATTCTATTCTTGTCAATTATTGTTTCCATTGTGAAGGGTGATTATAATACAAATAAGATTAAATTATAATTACATTCCGCTAAATATAGAATCGTATACCTTATTGATTATTAACTAATATAATTTATTATTATAATTCTTATTGTCATTAAAAAAACAAAAATATGATTTATTATTATTATGAAAAAATATTTTTAGCATTGATGCAATTTGTCTTAATCTAGTTGAAAACAACTCGGAATATATAATTTTTATATTCAATAAATTAGCATAGATAATTATTATAATATTTTAAGAATTAGTCTATATGTATAGAGAATACAACGCATAGAAATATTATGCACACCATTTTATATTTTGTTAATAGACCATGTAATAATAGACATTCTCTAATAATTTGAATTAGGATTTGAGTAACGAAGATAATGATAATTGCAAGGATTGTTTCAATATGAACATGTCTAGGATTAAATTGAAGATAAGTAGTCATTTCTAGGTAGAGAGAGAGAGAGAGAGAGGGCGAGAGATGTTGTATCAATATGGGAAATAATGAAGAAAAGAAAATAAACGCAATCGGTTATCCATTTACCAAGAAAAGAAACTGAATTCACACACACAAATAGATACTTAGGATTTACGTGGTAAAACCTCGACAAGGTGTCAAGGAAACATCCACAGGGCAAGGGATTGGAATTTATTATTCAACAATGATTCTCCACTCATACATTTCACGGGCATTCACTAGTTTTATATCATCGACCTCCGTTACATAACTGACATTTCGGTATAAAATTGACTAGTTACATTTTACCCAAAATTATTAATTCATTGTCAAACTAACAAACTCCACCTTGACAACAATTTTCCTAATCCCTTGGCCATCCACATTCATCATATTTTCTGCAAGCCAAGAGAAGCTAAACACCACCGCAGCTTCTCTACTGTAACTGGCTTTGTGAATATGTCTGCACAATTCTCTCGTGTATGAACCTTTTGAAGAGCTACTTTTCCGCCATCGATCACAAGTCTCAGAAAATGATACCTTACATCAATGTGCTTGGTTTTTCTATGTTAGGAAGGGTTTGTAGCCAAGTGAATAGCACTTTGACTGTCACAAAGTACATTCACTTTCTCCTGCATTCTTCTAATTTCATCGAGCAGACCCTTTAACCAGATTGCTTCTTTACTAGCATTTGAAGTAGCTATATATTTAGCTTCGGTAGTGGACAATGCAACTGTTTCTTGAAGCTTTGACATCCAACTAATTGCTCCACCTACAAGAGTAAAGACATAACCTGTAGTAGATCTTCTTTTGTCCAAATCACCTACATAGTCAGCATCTACATATCCGCAGACTGATCCTTCACTACCATTAAAGACGATGCAATGGTCACTTGTGCCTCTTAGATATTGAAGCACCCATTTCACTGCTTGCCAATGTTCTTTACCTCGATTTGGCATGAACCTGCTGACAACTCCAACTGCCTGTGAAATGTCAGGTCTTGTAGATACCATCGCATACATTAAGTTGCCTACAGCATTTGCATATGGTACATGAGACATAAACTGCTTTTCTTCATCACCTCTAGGACTCAAAACCGAAGAAAGCTTAAAATGGAAGCTAGTGGAACATTAACAGGCTTCACATTGTTCATAGAGAACTTTTCAAGTACTTTCTCCACATACTTCTACTGTGATAACCAAAGCTTACCATTTTTCCTGTCTCCGTCTATCTCCATGCCCAAGATATGTTTTGCTTCTCCAAGATCCTTCATAACAAACATCCTAGAGACTTGAGCCTTTAACCTGTTGATCTCTTCAATGCTTTTGCTTGCAATAAGCATATCGTCAACATACAAAGCTAAGATAATGAACATGCCATTAAAACTTTTGAAGTATACACAATGATCATACTCACTTCTTATAAAGTTTTGCCTCACCATGAAGGAATCAAACTTCTTGTACCATTGTCTGGGAGACTGCCTCAGACCATACAATGATTTCTTGAGCTTGCAAACTAATATTCTTCTGAGACCTAGTATAGAATCTTTTGGTTGTTCCATATATATCTCTTCGTTCAAATCACCATGTAGAAAATTTGTTTTAACATCTAACTATTCTAACTCAAGATTAAGTAACGTAGTTAGTGCCAACACAGTACGAATAGAAACAAGTTTTACAACTGGAGAAAAATCTCAGGAAAGTCTATACCTTCAAACTGAGAATACCCTTTTGCTACCAGTCTCGCCTTATACCATTCGATACTTCCATCAACTTTTGGTTTCAGTTTGAAGACCCATTTGCATCCAACAACACTTCCCTTCAGGAAGCTCTACAAGATCCCAGGTATTGTTCTTGGCTAAGGAGTCAATTTCTTCTTCCATAGCCACTTTCCATTTTTCGCTATCTGTATCATCTACTGCTTCCTGATAACAAGAAGGTTCCCCATCTTCAGTAATCAAAGCAAAAGATGAAGCAGAATCTTCATACCTTTTGGGAATTTTCCTTTCCCTTGTAGACCTTCTTCAAGCGACTGGTTGTTGAACTGGTTCATAAACTTGCACTAGTTCAGAAGCTTCAACAGCTTCCCTTGTGTTTTCAACACCTTTTTCTCCAGAAGTCTCTCCTTCCTTTCGACTGTCACCGAAAAGTCTAGCCTCCAACTGAACTCGTTGATTTGGAGATCCCTGTTCCTGTTCAATTCTTTCAACAATTCATTTTAAAAGAGAAGATTCATCAAAGGTTACATCTCTACTAATGACTATCTTCCGCAATGTAGGATCCCACAACCTATATCCTTTCACTGCATAGTCATACCCAACAAAGACATAACATTTCGACTTTAGATCTAATTTTCAACGCTGATTTTTGGGAATGAGAGAATAAGCATCACAGCCAAATATCCTCAAACGTGAATAATCACAAGACTGACTTGTCCAAACCTCTTCAGGAATTTTACAATCAGTTCCTACTGAAGGTTATCTGTTAACTAAATAACAAGCAGTAGATACTACTTCTGCCCACAACTCCTTTTGCAAGTTAGCATTGCTGATCATGCTTCTGGCTCTTTCCATAAGTGTCCGATTCATATGCTCAGCAACACCATTTTGCTAAGGAGTATAAACAGCAGTTTTGTGTCTAACAATTCCCTCATCCTTACATTATTGTTCAAATTCAACTATAGTGAACTCACCACCATTGTCATTTCTTAAGCATTTAATAGATATGCCTGTTCTTTTCTTTACCCTTACTTTAAATTGTTTAAAGACATTTAATACATCAGCTTTCCTTTTTAGCATATAGACCCAAACTTTACGGGAGTAATCATCAATAAACGTTAAAAAATATAGTGCACCTCCATATGACACAACAGGGGATGGCCCCCACAGATCAGAATGAATATAGTCTAAAACATCTTTACTATTATGATTTCCAACTTTAAATCTCTGTTTACACTGCTTTCCATACACACAATGTTTACAGAAATCTAACTTCAAGGATTTCAGACCGGGAAGAGATTTACGTTCCATCAGTATCTGAAGACCTTTCTTGCTCATATGACCCAATTGCTGATGCCATAGACGAGTACCTGCTTCTTCCTTTTCTGACGCAACCGCTGCTTCACTGATCTGAGTACTTCCTTTTAACCTGTAAAGATTTCCGACCTTTTCTGCCTTCATAACCACAAGGGCTCCTTTAAAGACTTTCAAGACGCCATCCTGACCTGTACACTTATAACCATCTGAATCCAACACTCCCAAAGAAATCAAAATTTTTTTCAAATCAGATACATGTCTAACACTAGTTAATGTTCTAACTATGTTATCATACATCTTAATCCTGATATCTCCCATCCCAACAGTCTGACATGACACATTGTTACCCATAAACACAAAACTACCGTTTACATTTTCATACGAGGTAAACCAATTTCTATGTGGGCACATGTGATGCGAAGCACCAGATTCTAACAGCCAGCTATCTAGACCCTAAGAGACATTACATTCAGGTGAAGTTTCATCTATCATAAATAATTTTTCAGCAGATAAAACTTCGTCTATCATACCTGAATTGACATGATTCGCTTCCTTCTTCGGGTTTTTGGATTCCTTTCGTTTCCAACAGTCCTTCTTCAAGTGTCCAATTTTATTACAGTTCCAACATTTTGCCTTACACTTCTTTCCCTTCGATTTCGATCTGGAAGACCCCCTTGGTTTTTCTCCTCTTTCCTTTGAGCGTCCTCTAGCTACCATGGCTTCTGATGCAGCTGTTTCACTGCTGGATTTCTTTCGTACTTCTTCAGACAGGAGAGCTCCCACGACTAATTCAAACTTCAAAGAATCAGCAGTGCTCAAGCTTATTGAAGTTACGAAGTGATCCCATGATTCAGGCAGAGAACACAGCAGGGTTATGGCTTTATCTTCTTCCTGTATTTTAACTTCCATATCTGTTAATTGACATATTAGTGTGTTAAAAACATTCAAATGTTCTGCAACATTTGAACCTTCTTTCATTCTAACACTGTATAACTGTCTTTTCAAATAAATTCTATTGGTTAATGACTTTGTCATATAGAGTTTTTCAAGTTTTTCCCACAATCCTGACGATGTAGTCTCTTCAACAATGTTGAAGAAAACTTCATCCGCTAGGCATAACCGGATGGTACTGAGAGCTCGGGCATCCAAGTCCTCCCAGTCTGAAGTAGTCATGGCTGCAGGTTTCTTTGTTGCCCCATCCAATTCCTTTGCAAAACTTGTTGCACAAGCAGACCCCTAACCTTCAGTTTCCAAAGAGCAAAATTGCTCTTTCCGGTGAATTTTTCCACCTTGAATTTTGCATTCGACATCTTGGCCACTTTCTAAGGTTTCAATTTTCAGTGTAGTGTTTTAAAAAAATATTTCAATTGTCTTCTTCTAACAAAAGGATTTCCAATTCCAACAAAGGATTTCCAAGTTTTAACTCTTCCTACTTCAATTTCCTTGAAAATTTCCACAAATTGACTTAAAACCCTACAAAATTTTGCTGAATATTTTTTTCAGGGAAAAACCTTTGTTTCTTCGATTCAAAGAAAAAACCTTTAACAAGCCCAGAATTTATTTAGCATTGCTGGAAAAAAAAATAATACCCGGTCTTTCACGCAGCTTTGACCAGCACCTGCTCTTCGAGTTGGCTCTAGCTTCTTCAATACGCAGGAAAAAAAATACAGCACGCAGTGTCTCAGCAATCAGGCAAATTCACCAACATTTTCTTCTGGGCAACAATTCCTTGATCTCTGGTACGCAACAGCACCACAAACAGAGAAAATCACTGCACTACAGCAGCTTCCCTCACGCAGATTGCTTAATACGCAGATCAGCGCTTGCCTTTACGCAAAACGCTAGATAGCAGCGATTACCTTCACACACGCAGGCTCAGTTCCTCGTTGGACAGCAGCATTTACCTTCACATATGCAGATTCTGCTCGCCTTCACGCAGAAAAGAAGTCATCCACACGCAGGTAGCAACACAGGGACAACGCTTCCTCTTCATGCATTCAGGCATCACGTAGGTCATTCACGCAGGTCACGCAGAGTATGTTGGTTTAGCGCTTGCCTTCACAAAGATATAGGCTCTGCCAACCTCCACGCAGCAAAGAACTCCACACGCCCTTCACACAGAGACAGGCTCCTTCATGCAGCAAAGAAAAACTCCATAGCTCAACTACTCCAACCGCTTGGCCCTCGGACCTCAACGCTCTGATACCAATTGTTGTATCAATATGTGAAATAATGAAGAAAAAGAAACTTAACACAATCGGTTATACATTTACCAAGACAAGAAACTGAATTGGATTGGAATTTATTATTCAACAATGATTCTCCGCTCATACATTTCATGGGCATTCATTAGTTTTATATCATCGACCTTCGTTACATAACTGACATTTCGGTATAAAACTGTGTAGTTACATTTTACCCAAAATTACTAATTCGTTGTCAAACTAACATATCTATATTGCAATCGACATAAAGAGTCTTGTGAATCTTTATCTATGTTTCCGAATATGTGCATCCAAAAGACATGAAGTAAAATTTACTCTTCATTTTATTCCATGTCCAGTGAATGATAAAAATCTACAATCCACATAACCCAAGAAGTAAAAGCATAATTTGTTGCCACTGCTCTTATTATAGATGATAAACAGATCTCAGTCTTGGGAAACAACAGGATTTGGGATAGACCAAGATTGATTGACGAGGGTGTAATGACCATGTATGTAACCAAAAAATTGCAGATTCAAGATGAATTATATGATATTAACAACAGGTTGGATTCTACATTTCATGCAATTTAAATGGCAAGTCTTCTTGAACTAATCCAACGAACAAGTGCAGATTTAAAGTGATTAGGATCGCCACTAAAAACAATTTATATTCCCTAGCAATATAAAATACATTATAAAACTCTAATCCAGTATCTTCTGGGTATCCAGGGTTCTTTTTGTCTTGGTTTAAAAGGCATGCTTGATTTATGCATGTGGTTGTGCTTACTAGCTATTGAGAATTTGACCACTATTATACACAAAATGCAGGAAAACAATACTCTCGACAACATGCTTTGGTGTCCTTTATAAACCAAATTCATGTTTTAACATTAAAATTAATTGATTCAACAGAGCTTGAACCATTAGTCACTGTTGTACCCAGTCTATGATAGTTAGTATCTTAGAGGGGCCTTGTTTGGCCTTGTTTCCTCATCAGATTAGAAGAATTTAATTTTAAACAATCCACAACCTCAACTATGATGTCCTCTACACCAGACTGTGGCTGTAAGGTTCTCCAACTTCACTATAATTCTTTTAAGGAGTGGAGAGGCACGAGGTCTACAGGAATAAATTTCCTTCGGGAGGAAAAACTGGATTCTAGTCAAACTCTCAACGTGTAGTTTTGTTTTCTGAGGATCAACTACATAAAAAAACTTCATGAACCATGCTTGGATGTAGATCTTTTTAGCAGTTTTCCATGACTGTGAGGCTTTGTTAATCCAAGAATCAACTACAAAATTTTATTTTCCTGAAGCATGCTTGGTTGTAGATCCTTTTTGCAGTATCTCATGATTGAACTTCAAGGAATGCTTCATTATGAATCAATTATTACGCCATAGGCCTCTGAAACATTAATACATTTTTTAATAGACATTGAAAATAAATGAATATGGCTCATTAATAACAGTTTTGATGGAGTAATTTATACTTTTGATGGCGGTATTGAAAATGGTCCATTGATAATAGGTTTATGGAGTGTTTTATATTTTGGAGACAATATTTTGTGTTCAAGACAGTTTTCCTAGTGTTTTAACCTTTTCCACCCAAGTTTGAAACTAACTTGAATTTAGGTGTCACAAACTCCAACTTGAATACCCACTACTTTCACAGTTTGGCCGCTAAACGGAAAAAGACTAATTCTATATGGAACATCCGTGATGGGAATAACATGGTCTTAACAAAACAGAAGGAAATTCAGTCTGAAGCTATGCGTTATTTCAGTGAACAGTATAGGGCCCAAGCTGAAACTAACATTGTTAATCAGTCGGAGTTTGTCAATCTTTTCCCAGTAATGATTAGTGAGCAGGCCAATGCCTCACTGGATACGTCGATGTGCACAGAAGGGTTACATGGGGTGATGAAAGATCTGGCGAGCGGACAAAAGCCCAAGCCCTGATGGTAGGCCGATTGAGCTCTTCCTTCACTTCTGTGAATTCATGGGCGCGGACCTGTTGGCTTTGGCAGAAGAGTCCCAGTGCACAGGTATCCTTTCTGGTTCGATTAATACAGCGTTCATAGCTCTGATTATTAAGAAAGCTAACCCTCGCTCTTTTGCAGATTATAGACCAATATCTCTATGTAATGTTGTGTATAAGTCGGTGGCTAATATAATAGCAAACGGGATTAAACAAATTCTATCTGAGCACATCACACTGGCGCAATTCGGATTCATAGCCACCAGACAGATTCAGGATGCCGTGGCAGTGATACAAGAGTGTTTACACCCCATTAAAACTCGTAAGTTGGAAGCATGCTTAATGCAAATTGATTTATCAAGGCTTATGACAGAGTTGATTGGGAGTTCCTTAGATTGAATTTACACAAAGTCGGCTTTGCTCGTCGGCGCATTGACTGCATAATGGCATGTCTGAAATCTGCAAATCTGGCCATTCTTATCAATGGGCTTCTGACTTACTTCTTCAAAATGTTCAGGGGGCTTCGTCAGAGTTGTAGACTATCTCCATCGCTATTCATCTTGGTCATTGGTGGCCTGAGCAAAGGGATTAGTGCGGCCAAATCTAGAGGGTTAATCACTGGTTGCAGGATTTCCAGACAAGTCAGCATTTCCCATCTAATGTTCGACGATGACGTGTTGTTTGCAGGGCCAGCTTGAACCAATGAATGGAGTGTTTTCCATCTTGTTCTCACAAACTTTGGGGCTGTGTCTGGTCTGATCATGAACAAGGAGAAATCAGAGCTAATGTTTGATAGATTAGATGGGGAAACAGAAAAAAGAGATTGCTAGTTTGTTCGGGGTAAAACTGACAATGATGTTTGCAGGGTTTAGGTATTTGGGTTTCCTCTTGAAGCCAACCAGCTATGTGTGCCAGGATTGGGACTTGATAAATCAAAAAATTCTACTAGAAGTTGGCCCTCTGGGAAAGTAAGTGGTTTACGTTTGGGAGGGAGGTTGATCAGTTCTTCGGGATCTCTGTCTATTGGATGCAACTTTTCAAATTGTCCAAACCAGTCATCAAAAGAATTAATGTTATTATTGCAACCTTCCTTTGGAAAGGTGTTGGTCGGCCCATGAAATTTCACCTTTCTTTCACCTGGTACGCCTTGCTGCAATTGGCAAAAATGAGGAGAGGGAGGTTTGGGAATCAGAGATATTGAAAATTTCAACTTAGCATTACTGGTTAAAAACCTCTGGATGGCTTTCAGGGGCGTTGGATTACGGCATTACTGGTTAAAAACCTTTGGATAGCTTTCAGGGGCATTCGATTATGGCAATAGGTGATTAGAAAGAAAGAAATTATTTTAACGTCTATGAGGCTAAAGATAGCCTATGGGGCAGATTGCTTCTTCATCTACGTGATGTATTCGGCTCTTTTTTCTGTGAAGCTTCAAAATAAATACTCTCAGCTTCTCGACAAACCCCACGCTAAATAGATTACCCAAGAGCTAGCTGCCAACATATCTGCATAACTTTCCCTGTAGCCTTTGAAGGCCTCACATTCTAAAATGAAATGTTTTTCTGTTTCCACTTTTCCGGAAGAACAAAAAATGCATACCCTTTCCTCTCACACTTCTTTTGGCCTTGCTCCTTATCCCAAGTACGTTTGTGGAACTTTTCCATAGCAAAGGCTTTTATCTCTTTGCTGTTTATGGGACACGAGTTCAAGCAAATACCCCATTTACTAAACCACTTGTTATTTTGCTGCATCGAATTTTTTTTGCTCTTGCACAATCTATCATTAAAGACAACCTTAGGCCATCTACCCTCTTCCATTTGCTCAATTTTTTTTAAATACCTTATGACTTGCACCATAGCAAAATTGCTTCAATAGAAGCAATCCTTGTTTCACTTAACAAGATATCATAAGGAACTGCACTTTTAATCTTAAATTTGTTTGTAATAAAACGTTTCTGAATTTTCTCAATTTGTCTCCACTGCATGTCGGAGGTACTGCTAGCCCAATGTTCACAACCATAGAGAATCACCAGAATCACTAGAAGCCCAAAATGAGTTTGAGTGGTTTTGGAGTCCCATAACTATGCCTCTCTACACCTATTTTGAAAAGCATAAAATGTTTTCCAACCTCCCAAAGTTCTTTTCTTTCTACAACCATTCCAGCTTAGATTTTTGTTGAAGTCAATTCCGAGGTATTTGTAATCCGCAACTTTGTCCAAAATATTGCCTTCAAAGTAAAACTTATGCTCATTATGTTTTCTTTTCTTTTCGAACGTCGGCATTCTGCATTTCAAGACCACAGCCCTTTGTTGGCCGTTTTAATTAAACGGTATGATAAACATATGAACAACAGCAAATTTGTAGTAGACATGGTTTTGTATCTCAGAATGCATGTGCTTATCAGATAAAGGGAATTAACATGTTATAGTTTCAGGGTGAGCGTGTGGCTGTTCTAGCAGGTCTTTTTTAATTCATCTTGTTAAATTTCTAATTGATCGGGTTTACATCGTGACATTACTGTTTTTAAAAAGTATTAAAAATGGAAATTAATAACCTAAACTAAAATGTATTAGAGATGTTTCGCCACAAGAAAGAAAGAGATGTTAGCGTGTTAAATGTAAACCATACTAATATGACTTATTCAGTTTTGAGAGTTACTTTAATGGGTTGAAATTGTAATTTTTTCAAAATTTTGGATGTTTTTGCGATGAATTACATAGAAATAAATAAATAAAACAATTTACTTAACAATATAAAACAATTTATTTAATTAAGAGAGTTATAAAATTTTAAAGTGAGTGCTTTAAAAATTTTAGAATATATGAATATTTTAATTAATTAGTGTTTTTTTTTTAATATAATACGGTTTTGTTTAGATAATATGGATTCATGATTGGCTAGGGTTATTCGTCTGTTGATCTCACCAACCCACAGGTGGATAGTGCCTAGGATTTGATGATAATTTCTTTTGACCATAACTAACATTCATCGGTCTTCTTCTTTTTGCTTCTATTTTGGTAATCCACTTCCAGGTATGGCTTCATTATGGCAGTTTCACCTTATTTTGGATCATATGCTCAATGTGAAGGTTATTGGTGGGTGTTTTGGGATTGCACTACCATGGAAAAAATTGATTTATCTTTCTATGAATTTATGGTATCTTTCGTGCTAGTTCTTTTGTTCAATCATGGCTTTGGCGAACTCGAGATGGGCTTGTGGTCTCTCACGACTATATGTAGGATTGAGATGCTCAATATTTTCATTATTATGTATGCCCATGGTTTCATATTTTCACTACCATGTCTGTGCTATTCATGATAATTTGTTGTGACAATTTGGGTATTGGTATTGGTCTCTTTGGTGCCCTAGACAGTTATTTGAACATGTTGACAACCGTCAGATTATAGTGCTAATGGCAGGTGGGGCTTGGACTTGTGGTTACTTAAATTGTTGGTTCATTCCTTTGTGGTGTCTAGTTTATGGAGACAATTGGAATTTCTATCAATCTAGAAATATGTAGTATGTTGTCTTCTTGAGTGTTTATCAGATGAGCCTCAGTCTTTTGTATCTTACCATCTTATGGAGTTGTTTTATTGCTCAGTTTCCCTATTTGTTGATGTATCGAATGCCAAGTTTTTTGTCAATATGAGACTAACAGATATGTAGTTTTGTTATATTAATGAAATTCAAGTGTTGTAGTTAACAAAACAAAAAACATAAGACGAGGATGAAAATAAAGGTCATACAAGTGTATAGACTTCATGATCCTCATTAGCAAATTTATTATTTTTTTGGGTCAATTTAGAGCTAATATGAGTTGCTTGAAAGAACCTTATTAGTAGTAGAGAAAGTCATATGCATATACTTAAGAGCTTAAAAATATATGAAGTAGATGGATGGAAGATGTAATGATTGTCAATAAAGTGAAGCATATTGGCCAAGGGTGACCAAATAAAGCAAGAACATCTCCCAAACAATCAACAATGTTGATGTCATTTTGTGTTCCTATTTACAATAAGTTTGATTATTTGAATATTGTTAAACACTAACATAACATTTTTTTGTATACTATGTGCATAATCGTTATTTTCAAGAAGCTTTAATAGGAAGATCCTGCAATATATCAATTGCCATCCATACACTCATTGAAAGATTGCAAGGTTCATAAATAGTCATAATTGTAGGTGCTCATTGTTCAATACAAATTGTTCATTGAGGAACACTCTAATAACAAATAGTTCTTCATGAAAAGGAAGACATAATTTGTCTCATGGCAATAAGTTGTTAATAAACTATAATTTTTGTGGACCACCAACTACAAGTAGTATGCATTGGGACTACCACTAGATGTCACTATGTAATTGGATTTTCAATGGATTCATTGTAAATGTATCACATAATTCAACATTTGTTTTATAAAGTGAATGGTCACATGCTTATTGTGGAAAAAAATATTCAAGCTTATAATGGTTGTTTAGTCTAATGTTGAACATACCAAGTGCATTGTGTTTACTAATATCATTGATTTAATATTCAATAATTTTACAATCAAGATTTAGAAAATGAGAACATGTCTACCATCTATCATTGCAGTGATGTCAACTTGAGAAAAGGTTGCTAAAAAAACACATCTTAGAAAAGAATCATACCAAGCATAGTTGAATCAACCATCCATTCAATTTCCACGACATATTGAATCTACAATTCATAATGTCTACAACAACATCAATTCTTCACATGTTGGGGATGATGATAATGATACAAAGGTTCATATCGATGATTTCTTATAGGATACCTATGCCATGGAGGTAATGTTATGAAATTCTTTCTAGCTGATGAGCTTGGGGATGCTGCTTATATTGTCAATGGCTTCTTTGAAAGTCTGAGATATGTTTCCACCACACTTTTCTTTAAATACCAGCCCTAGTTTACCTAAGCATGGATAATAATATTACCATACAACTTGAAAACAATGTATCGTATGCCAAACGCACATTTGTTGGAACCATTGAGCTAGTTGACCATTAAGTGGCCTATATTTTAATAAATCTTGTCACATAATTAGCAATGAAATATGTCCTTGATGACAATGTACATCTATATTTCCCACTAACTGTAGGTTATTCAACTATAAGGAAATTCTAAGTGATAATGTCCTCCATGGTAGCTACAAAGAATAAATAATTTGTTAAAAAGGTTGGGTGTCGAGTACATATTATATCTTGCTTCTCCCAATGAATGTAATATTTACAAAGGTGATTACATGACAAAGAGTTTTCTATGTCCAAAATGTGGGCATGACAAGTATCAACAACAAAAAAGTGCAAGGCACATAGTCCTCATAAGATATTTAGGCGAATACCTATGATCCCAAGGATTGAAATAATCTTTCATTGCAAAGAATCAATTATGTTGCAAGAGTGGCATGCTTCCACAAAATTGAGCTAGGAGTTATGTGCATGCCAATGGATTTGATAGTCATGAGCATGTAGAGGATACATGGTTCAATAAATTCAAGGATGAGGAATGAAGCTTTTTATTGAGCATAGCCATGCATAGAGTTAACCCACATCCTCTCTAAAACACAAATTATTGTATTTGGACAATGGTAGTGATCAATAACAATATCCCCCATGATTGTTTGTGAAGAATGTACATCTTATGTTGGCTCTTATATCTCTTGGTCCAAGACAGGTGATGAGAATGAATATCTATCTCTAGCCATTGATTGATGAAATGGAAAAAATATGGGAAGAGATACAAGTATACAATCTATCAAGGCCCTTCACGATGAAGATGTCTTTTACATTGTGTGGCATATACATGTGTACATCATAGATGATTATCCAAGACTAGGAGCTTGCTTTGGTAACCATGACAATTGATTTGTTTATATTTGTAACATTATTTGGTAGACTTCATTTTGATCAACTTTCTTCCTTGGTAGTAACATGTTCCATTTACAATACTACTGTAAATCTTCTAACAAAAGGGTATCATTTATGTAAACATTGTGGACATTGTAAAAAAGATAAATGATTTGTCCACCTATGAAAGGCGATGTACTTGAGGTTATTTCTCCTCGAATACCATCCTTATATAAGAGCTTGAGTCTACTTTTAGTGGTAAACTAGGAAGTACCCGGAGACCTAAAATAATGACATTGACAAACTAGCTTAATGCATACAAAACAAACAAAGAAAAGGAAAATGTAGAATCATTTGATCCAAATGGAGAATACAATGATCCTAAATTTTTCAACTCCTATGAGAAAATAACCATTTTGATGAAGAGGAAATCTATATTTTATCATCTTCCATATCAAGAGCATCCTAATATTGCCCACTTACATGATCCCATGCATATATTAATAAGTGTTTCATCTTCTTTATGGAGGCACATATCATTGAAAAAATGTGACACAATGGGTGTTATGAGAGATGCTAATTTTTCAATTTTAAACATTGGCCATTGAAAGAAAAAGGAGGAGAGGCTCATCCCTCTTGGTCTTTTAAAGAAGGTGATGTCCCATGGGTTTTGAAGAAAGATGATCTATCCCTAGTGAAGAATGTCATATTGGGTGTGTAGGTTCCTTCTTTATGTGGCTTTGACTCTATGATGTTGATTCACCATAGAAGGACATTTGTTGGGATTTAAATCAAATGGCCAACAAAACCTTCTAAGGGCATGTATGTTGATTACATGTTTCTCTTTTTGTAGTGTAGGTTATATACTATGCACTCTTAGTTTTATGTTGATGATCAAGTTTGTGAATGTTTATTTACCCTTTGTTCATGTGTGGTTATGTGAACCATGACTCCCCCCAAGACCTATGATATGCCATATCTATATTACTAGTATCTGTATGTTGTATTACATCAAAAAATATTCACATGGCTAACATTTCACTGGTGGTATTGAGAGATACCTAAGATTGTTTGTTTGTTTCAGAAGGGACCACCCATAAGTTTCACGAACTTGCATTTCCATATTTTATTTCACCTATTTTATGAGTTTGAATTAGTTGGGGTGGTCTCAAGTTGTTAGATGTTCTTCCTAGAGAGGTACATACAAAAGTTGAAGGGTTTTGTTTGAAAAAGGGAAAAATTGGGGTCTATGGCAAAGGGGTACATATTATATTATGTGGATTATGTGAGGCATGGGTCATTAATCTATTGTGTGTGTGTGTTTAATGCATGTGTAGAAGACATGGAAATTCCTAGCCATCTCACCAACATATGGGGGATGGAGCCTTATCAAAGGCTATATTGGAAAAAGTATAAATGCTTCATAATTCCTACTTATTTTGGATGCAAACACAAAGTCTCTCTATAGATTTGTGGATAAATCAGGTAGCATGGCATTGGATTACCTACTTTGAGTACTTCCATTGTGAAAAGGTCCATACATCACAATTATGATTAAGTGGCATGCAATAAGAAATGAAATCCTTCATAGGCATGGATCCTTTATAGATTCAAAACAAAATTAAGGAAATAATAGGTAACTCCAAGATAAAAATATATATATATATATATAAGAATGTTACCCACTTTTAGGGGGGTTTTGGTCATAAGATAAAGATAAGTTTTCTCTATACATTGATTTGTGTTGTGTTTACTTTGTTTCATGAAATTGCTTAAATTGTGTATATCTATTAATTCCATGCACTATGTGATGGATAATATGCATGCGGTCCCTTAGGCTATTCCATTCCCCTCTAGGGCTCGAATGCTATTGTTCAAGGAATCTCAATTCTAAAAGCTCTAGAGATTCACTATTGTGGATAGTTTTGTTAGCATGCCAATGCATCCATGCACTTAGGCTTAATCATATTGTTGGAAACTAATCAATCTTCTCATACAACCAATAATAGTGGCTTGCTCTATAACTATCTTCTCCTCTCCAAGAAACAAGAGTCAGAAAGAATGAGGAATCCCTCCCCAAACCATCAAAAAACATGGCTAATATATGAATGTTCAGAAGGTGCCATGCAACTTCCCCCTTGAAGCTCATGTAAGAGGCATTTTCTCAACAAATTCAAATATCAATTTAATAATATATACAAAAATTTAGTGTAACCTCTCCAGTCACAAACTCCACCCTCTCCGCATTTCTGAGTGTGGCATAGATTTAGTTGTGATGCTTATAAGCATAGGAAAAGCTCCCTCAATCTAGTAGTGCCATGGAAGCCACGATATCAAACAGAGCCTGCATCCAATTCGCTCTATGAAGATACTGTAAATGGATTGAACCTCCATGTCTACAAGTGTTCAAATGTATTATCTTAAACCTTAGCCATGTTAACCCACACGCAGAAATAGTTATGGCTGCAAAGCAATTCATAATTTTCTTACTACGGAGAGAAATCATACTTTTGAGTGGGTGATCTATTTTGAGCTCACATTGCAGTTGGTGAATGAGGATTAGGCATGGTATGGAGATTTTGTGTACATTAGAGGCATGCATGAAATAATGACTAGATGCCATGACATAAGGCGACCTCTCATCCAAATGTGGATTTTTTTTCCTTAGTTTGCTTTCGCCTTTGGGGTGAACTATGAAACTGACCTTTAGTCATACGATTGTTTATTACCATGTTCATTATTGTAACTTTATGGTAGAATGCACCATGTCATTTCACCATTAATTTCGAGTTGCCCAACTTGGAGTTGACAAGCCTGGTTAGCACTCTTATCAACTTCAATGTTCTATTTTCTTAAGATGTGAAAGAAATCTTTATGAGGGAGTTCATCCAACAATGCTATGATTCTCTTCAGAAGATTTTCCAAGTGATTGGCTTTTAGCCAAGTTCCATTATGAAGATGTCGAATACTAAAAATCAAGCCTCCAAAGATAACAATATTAGTCACTTGAGTAGCTTTAGCTAGAAGCAGACCTTGCAACATATAGACTGTGCATTTCAATGTGATTGTTGGTCATATTTCCCAACCCCCATGTTCCCAATTCTCATGCATACCTTGTAACCAATTTTCCTTAGGAGCTAAACTACACACCTCCCCTTGTTAATCTACTTCTTATTTAACCAAGCTAAACATCAAAAATGAAAAATAATATTATTGCAATTATAATCATTGTCGTATTAATTGTTTTTTAAAATAAGTTAAAACTTTCTGAAACTATAACTTATCAAAAAAAAATCTACTAATTGAATTTGTCCACTTATCAACTCACCCATAATCTCATAATATTTCTCCACTTATCCACTTATCAGCTCACTCATAATCTCATAATAAATACGCACACCCCCTACTTGTCCGCTTATCAACTCACCCATAATCTCATAATAAATGCGCACAACCCCTACAAACTATATTTAGTATCTATTAAATGTTAAAAAAAACCTAACATAATATCTATTAAAGGTATAAAAAAACCCTAAGGTTTCATCTCAGGAGGATAAAACCTTATAAACCCAACTTGGAACCCTTCCAATAGTCCGAGAAGTTTGCAAATGAGATCTCAGCGCAGACATTGTCACTAGGAAAAGCAGAGTGATAAACACCAAGAAGATTTGGAATAATAAACTCGAGTCCGCCTCCTGCGTTTTTTCTTATCCGTCTGAAGCTGAAGCTGAGCAGATAGAACAGTAATGTTAAAAGGTTGATATACAAAAGAGACACTGGCAAATGAAATTGGAAATGGGTTTGTTTGAATCTTGGCTGAAAGAGCAGAAAGAACAGTAATGCTAATGGGTTTGAGAGACAGAAGAGACACTGGCAAATGAAATTGGGAATGAGTTTGTCTGAATCTTGGCTGAAAGAGCAGTAATGCTAATAGATTCGGCTGAAAGAGAAGTAATACTAATAGATTTGTATTTGGAATTTCATTCTGTATAACAAAGCTTGCTTGTGTTACTGTTGTACATTGATCAATTGTGATATTGGCAATGGCAAGGGACAGACTGAGTGCATTGGATGATATATTGCTCTCTGGTCATATACTGTCAAAGCTTCCTTTAAGAGATGCAGTACGATGCTCGATTCTTTCCCGCAGATGGCGATCCCTCTGGATTTTGTTACCCCATCTCAAGTTTTCTAATGACGATTTTAAAGAAAAAATAGTTGATAACATCTTGTTTTTCCATCAGGCGGAACTGGAAAGTTTAGAAATTTCATTAATTTACCGCTATTTGTCAGAGGAAAGAAACATAAACAGGTTGATTTGGAAATCGCTTCGGGCTGCATCCCTAAAGAAAGTGGAAAAAATCACTTTAAAAAATGATACCTTTTCACTGCACGTTCCAAGGTCCACTGATGTTCGAACTGCCTTGCACATTCCAACTTCTTTGTTCTCCTGCGACCGCCTCACATTTTTGGCCATCAAGTGTTTTCAGCTGAAACTACCCTCATATTTTAGCGGTTTCAGATACCTTAAAACCTGTTTTATACTATCCATCAATATTATTGATGATACGCTGGAGCAACTTGCAGCCAAATGCCCTCTTCTGGAACGCTTGACTGTTGGATGCTGTCGTGTGGGCGTCAAATTTTTAAAAATTTCTGCAATCAATCTGAAATATTTTGATTTTGTAGGAAATCAGCATACAAACTGGCTGAGACTGACTGTCAATTGCCCAAAGCTGGTGAATGTCCAAATTTATGACTGTCCCCCAAAGTTGAGGTTGGAGCTAAATTCTTGTCGGGTTCTGCATTTGTCTGCAACAGAGCTTCATGTACTTGAAGGTCTTTCTAGCAGGAACTTGCTCAGAAAAATTACCCTTTTTGGGCTGAGTACTCGTGTACCTTCTCTCACAGTTCTTGGCCGTTTTCCGAACCTGGAAAAACTCTGCATAGGAATTAAATCTTGCGAGGTTCGTACTTCCCTGACTTTTATCTTTTAAGTTAAATGTTTAAATAATCTTGTTTTTTGAGGAGATTTATGACGTTAAATTTTCATGGCAGAGCAGGCAGCAAGTTCTGCGGCAGGATGCTCGAGCCTTCCACAGATGACAAAGTTCAAGGAGGAAATTGCTCCGCTAGGTTGCCTTCTCAAAAATTCTCCTTCTCTGCAAACAATGACGCCTACTCTACCATTATGCACTGAATATATCCATGAGCAGAGCTTTTTTAAGCGACTTTTGGGTTCGAACAGATCTTCTGGACAAGCTTCTCTACTTATAGCAGCAAAACATGGGGAGAAGCGCAAGAGATGCCCACCTTCTTCAGATGATGATGATACCAGTTCTTCAGATGACGAATGACTTTTCAGATACAGACAGAATAGCGTGATCCAAACATCTCCCAAAAAGGTTCCATGATTCAATTGGTACTTTTGATGCATTTGAAAGTTTAGATTTTGGTTTGTAGGGTTATTTTTATTTGTGGTGTTGGTTGTTATTCTGGTTGTTTACAGTCGCTATAAAAACCATGTCAGTACAAAAACCAGGTGCAACGTTAAGTATTTTATCATGTTCAATAAGATCACAAATTTAATAGTGGAGATTTGTGTCATTCAGCCAGTTTCTTTCAGTTTATCATTCAGAATTGTGCAATTGTGAAATCAGAGAATTTTGTTACAATTTTTTCCTCAATGATGGTTTCCTCAGAGAAAAAGGTTTCCATACTTCTAATACGTTTGAAAGCTTCAATATGATCATTAAGTTTAGATTTTGGTTTGTATGACTTTACGTTAATTATTCTTTGTGGTTTTGGTTGTTATTCTGGGTGTTCACAGTCACTGCAAAAACCAAGTTCAACGTTAGCCTTTTATCATATTCAATAAGATCACAAATTTAGTAATGGAGATTTGTGCCATTCAGCCTGTTTCTTTCAGTTTATGTTATCTTTCTTTTATAGGAAAGAGTTGGAGTTATTTATACCATTTTTCATTCAGAATCTTGAAATCAACCTATTTTGTTCCCAGTGTTGTCCTCTATGAACAAACTGTAATTGCCCTATACCATTTGCTGCCTTAGACTGGAAATATTGCCAATCTACATAAAAAAAATACTCAAAAGAAAATTTTCAAAGTTGTCCTTTATGAACAAACTGTATTTGCTCTTTACCATTTGCTACCTTAGACTGGAAATATTGCCAATCTACAGAAAAATACTCAAAAGAAAATTTTTGAAGTTTTAAACATGTCAGTGAAACAACTAGCTATGTTCTTTTTTGCCCCATGGTTACTAGTGGTTACCTAAATATGTTTGTCCTATTTAAGGCGTTGTATTGTATTTTCAAGTTCAAATTTACAACTTTGGTCATGATTCATTATTATACCCAGTTAATTGTGAAGATAAGTTCAAATAAAAATTGGGGTTTGGTCATTGTGAAAATAAGGCTAAATAGAAATTGTGCCTTGTGAAGATAAAGATAAAGTCACATAGAAATCATGCTGGAGGCCATCTGGTATTAGTTGTTATAATTTGGATTGATTATCCATGTTCACATAGCTTTTGAGGAATATTTGTATTTATTTGGCAATCATAATTTGCGGTAGTAGTTCCAATGGGAGGAGCAGCATAAATACTTTTTCTGCAACTTCAGAGACAGTTCTCTTCATATCATTATTGTTCTTCTGATGGGTTTTTGGGAAATGATCAATTCCTTAATGACTTGCATATTCCACATACTTAGTGTCCAACAAAAATTAGATTTTTTTTGCCAAACTACCATCAACATTCGTTGGTGGTGCTTTTTAACTTATCCTTAAATCATATGCCAATAGATTGTCAAGACTCTCATTGTTTTAAATTATTTCTTTTTGTCCAATGTACGTGAGGTGAATAATCAAATTATCAAAAGTCAATCCAATACACCTTTAACAATGAAGTACATAATCAAGTTCTCAAAAACCAATACAATAGTTCTCAAAAACCAATCCAATACTACTTTAACATTTGCATACTTCTTTAGTATTATTTTTATTTATTTCCATAATGTCACCATGTCAATTATCATTCATCCCATCCCTATCCACCTAACCCCTCTTTAGTCTTTATTTTTGTACAAAATTAACATATTAGGTGTTGCATACCTTTAGGTCTCATTCAGGTTTCTATGGCTTCAATTTGCCCATTGTAATTCTTCATGTTGCAGGTATTCCAAAGGTCTTTACAAGAATATTTATGAAAAACTTAAATTTTGATATATTATATAAAAACCTTTTTAGATATAATCATGGTTATCTCTATCAAACCTTTTCATATATAGTCATGGCTATCTCTGTAAGCCAACCGTTCTACACACTTTAAGTAAGTTAAGAATTTCTTAAACCATGATCCATTGGAATCTTGAATTTATTTGTTTTATTGTTTTGACCTATCTATGGTTTTGTGCATGATTTTTTCACATGGTTTTGGGCACGATGGTTTTCGATCCATGGTTTTGAATGCGATGGTTTTCGGTTCATGATATTGGATGCTTCGACATATATAAATATCTATTGTAACATTGAAAGGAAAGTAATGAAAAATAAAGCAGGTAGCCCTAGTTTTCTAATCTAGGGGAAAATCTCTGTGTATATGTGTTTTATGTGTTATGCTCTCACATTGTTTATTTTCTGTGTTTTAGAATTCATATGCAGGTAATTTTTGTACATGGTTAAAACTTACATTTGGTATTAGAGTTGTTTTGGCTTCAAGGGAACGCCTTTGTTGTTGAGGGGTTTTTCTCAGACCTATGGTAGACCCTATTCAGTGGGAGATCTGCTGGATCGATTCTGGTGGTGAAAAAAGAAGGCGAGCAGTGAAAAGATAGAGATCGAGAAATTTAACGGTCAAAGTTTTGAGTTATGGAAACTCAAGATGGAGAATTTGTTGGTGGATAAAGATCAGTGAGTCACGGTAGATCTAGGTACTAAACCAACGGGATTGTCCGATGATGAATCGGAAGGCTAAGAGCACAATACGATTGCGTGTCTCAAATTCAATATTGCTTAATGTATCAGGGGAAGCTAAGGTGAAGGCTTTGTGGGACAAGTTAGGGACTTTTTACCAATCTAAGTCTCTGGGGAATAAACTGTTCCTACGGAAAAAGTTGTATAACCTAAGGATGAAAGATGGAGACTCGGTGACAAAACATCTGAATGCATTTAACACTGTGGTAAGTCAGTTATTATCAGCTGATATTAAAATTTCAAATGAATATAAGTGCATCAGTTTGTTGTGTCCTCTACCAGATTCGTGGGATAGTCTGGTTATTGCAATAGGTAGCAATGCAACTTTCTTGCAGTTTGATGAAATAATCTCATCCTTGCTGACGGAGGAGATGAGACGGGAAAATATGGAGAGCCAAAATGGTGATGTCTTGTCTGTATGAGGACAGTCCCAGAACAGAAACAAAAATAAGTCATCGAGTGGGAGATCTAAATCTCCAGGAAAACCTGTAAAGGTGGTGTGCTGGAAATGCGGAAAGGAAGGGCACTACAAAAGGGATTGTAAATCTAAAGCTCCTGACAAAGGAAAGAGATCTGATGATGCTCCTTCTACAGAGGCGAAAACCACCTTAGATGAAGGTGGGGATGTGTACTTGGCTTCTTCAAGTACACATGTAAATCACGAGACATGGTTGATTGACTCAAGTGCATCCTTTCACTTCACTCCCCATAGAGAGTGATTCTGCGAGTATGAAAAATATGATGGTGGTGATGTCTTCTTGGGGGATGACAGGAAGGCTAGAATTGTTGGTTGTGGAAAAGTAAAGTTGAAGTTGCAAGGTCGAAGTGTTAGAACACTTCCAGGTGTTTTGCATATTCCTGCATTGGCTAGAAATATGATTTCCATAAGCAAATTGGATGATGCAAGTGTAAAAATAGTGTTCGACAAGGATACCTACAAAATGGTTTGGGAGCACTGGTATTGATGCAGGGAGTTCGGATTGGAACTCTGTACAAGATGCAAGGTAGCATTGTTACTGATGGTTGTAACAGTTCTGTGGTTCCTGAAAGTGGAGCAGAAAATCTAGTGGTCTCTGAAGAGAAGACCATGATGTGGCATCAAAGGCTTGGACATACTGGAGAGAAGGGCCTTCGAATACTTCATGGTAAAGGTATGGTAAAAAGTATGAGTAATAGCTCTCTGGGTTTTGATTTCTGTAAAAATTGTGTATATGGAAAGCAGAATCATGTGAGTTTCCCCTCTGGTGGTAAGAGGGTGAACCATATATTAGAACTTGTGCACAGTGATGTGTTTAGACCTATGAAGATTCCATCACTGGGTAAGTTTGTGTACTATGTATCATTTATAGATGACTTCTCAAAGAATACATGGATATATTTCCCTAAGAAGAAATCTGAAGTCTTTGACACGTTTAAAGAATTTAAGACTCTAGTGGAAAACCAGACAAAGAAGAAGATAAAGGTGTTGAGGATAGATAACAGTGGAGAGTTTTGCAACAAGGAATTTGAAGAATTCTGTAAGAAGTGTAGTATAGCACGGCAGAAGACTACTCCATACACACCTGAGCAAAATGGAGTTGTAGAAAGAATGAAAAAGACAACGATGGAAAGGGCAAGAAGCATGCTCAATAGTGCCGAGTTAAGACAAGAATTCTAGGCAGGGGCGGTGGAGACAACATGTTACCTGGTCAACAGATCACCTTCATCAGCGTTGGAGGATAAGACTCCACAAGAGGTATGGACTGGTAAGGAACCCTCTCTTTCACAATGGTATTTGGATGTGATGCATATGCACATGTTCCAAAGGAGAAAAGAACTAAGTTGGATAGTAAATCTGAAAAGTGTATCTTTATTGGGTATAAAGATGGTTTAAAGGGTTATAAGCTTTGGAACCTAGTAACAAGGAAAGTTGTGTATAGCCGAGATGTGTTGTTTAGAGAGGTGAAAGATGTTATTAAACATGAATTCCACCCAAAGGAACCTGAGAAGATAGAGTTTGAGCTTAAGAAGGAAGAATCAGACTCTACAACAAAGGAGGAATCAGCGAATGAAAAGCCACAAACTCCTAGTGTGAGAAGATCAATTCGAGAAAGAAGGTAGCTGAAAAGGTATAGTCCATTTGCTTCCTGTTGAAATTTTGCTTTATCTATTACTGATGATGATCCTAGAACTATGAAGGAAACAGTAGATTCAAAGGATTACAAACTCTGGAAAGAGGCCATGGTTGATGAAATGACATCTTTGCACAAAAATGAGGCTTGCGATCTGGTGGAGTTGTCGGCTGGAAGGAAACCCATTGGCAGCAAATGGGTGTTCAAGAAGAAGACAAATGCAGAAGGAAATGTGGAGAAATACAAAGCTCGGTTGGTAGCAAAAGTTTATTCCCAGGTGCCAAGAATTGATTTTGGTGATATTTTTTCTCCTGTTGCCAAGGTGACTTCTATTAGATTACTTTTATCGGTTGTTGTTGCTTTTGATTTTGAGGTAGAACAGATGGATGTAAAGACAACATTTATTCATGGGGATCTGGAAGAGGAGATCTACATGAAGCAACCTGGAGGCTTTGTAATGAAGGGTAACAAAGAACTGGTATGCAAGTTAAAGAAGTCTCTGTATGGGTTAAATCAGTCATCAAGGATGTGGTATCAGAAATTTGATACATTTATACGAGGATTTGGCTTCACCAGAAGCAAAGCAAATCACTATGTGTATTTTAAATTAATTAGTGACCGTGTTATTTATTTGGCCTTGTATGTGGATGATATGTTGCTGGTTGGAAATGACAAAGAAATTATCCAGGATTTGAAGACCCAATTGTCCTCCAAATTCAACATGAAAGATCTTGGTGCTACAAACAATATTTTGGGCATGGAAATTAAAAGAGATCAGGCAAAGAGGAAGCTCTGGTTAAACCAGAGGAAGTATATCGAGACAAGATTGCAGAGATTTAATATGCAGGATAGTAAACCGGTGAAGGTTCCTATTTCTGTAGGTGTAAAGTTAACTGTTGAACAGTGTCCCAAGACACAAGAAGAGGAAGAAGACATGTCCCGTGTTCCATACGCAAGTGCAGTCGGTAGCCTGATGTATGTAATGGTCTATACTAGATAAGACATTGCACATGCAGTGGGAGTATTGAGCAGGTTTATGTCAAAACCAAGAAAGGAGCAGTAGACAACAGTGAAGCGAGTTTCCAGGTATTTGCGTGGCACTAGTGATTATGGTTTGTTTTACCAAGGAAGACCAGGATTGGACAGAGTGTTGGATATTCGTGGCTTTGTTGATGCAGATTGGGTTGGAGATCTGGATTAGAGAAGATCTATAAGTGGGTATGTGTTTAACCTATTTGGATGTGAAATCAGTTGGATGAGTAAGAAACAATCTGTAGTGGCACTATCAACTACAGAGGCAAAATACATGACAGCCACTCATGCAAGCAAGGAAGCGGTTTGGTTGTAGAGATTGTGTTCAAGTATGGGGTTAGTACAGGGAGCTATAAGGATAGACTATGACAACCAAAGTGCAATTTTCTTGGCAAAG
>APFE031395938.1:0-13272 GCA_000404065.3 Pinus taeda | reverse complement strand
TAATAATAATAATAATAAAATAAATAAATAAATTTATTAGATACTATGATAAAACCCTTTGCAATGACTAGTATTAAATCCTTGCATAAAGCATTTAAGATATTATTGATGAAGGTGATTCCAAATTGTTAATTAACGGTGGTTCCAAATTTGTAATTGGTCATCTCAATGGAAAAAATCATAACTCAGCATTGGAAATGTTATGCTAGTCCTTTTTTATTAGGTAGGTTGTTAAGTGTTTTGCTAGATGTAGATTTGTTTATGTTAGAAGGTTAACCAATTAGGTTAATTGGATTGAAAATAAAGCAACAACCCTAATAAAAACAAATAAACAGTCATGGAAATCCACTCATCAATGGAAATATTATTAGAAAATATTTTAGAAGTTTATTTCCCCCTTAGTATCTACCTTCCATTATCAAACCCCACTCACCCCATTGGCTTCTTATTTCTCCATGATTTCCACATCACCAATATGTATTCTCCATGTGGTAGGAATATAAGTTGGTTCACCTATTCAAAATATTGATATTTTATACATTAATTACCATCTCTATAGCCCCTCACATGGAACAATTACTAATTGAATTCATAATTATGGTAAGCGGTAGGAATTTCCTCTTTGGTAGATTTTTCATGATGGACAGTGTGGTGAAAAAGGTTAAATATTCCATTAAAACTTCATTCATGATATGTACTTAATCATAATTTTGTCGATAGGAATTCATCACATTTCTATTGAAATCAAGTATTAAATGAGTCTCTCTCTCTCTCTCTCTCTCTCTCTCTCTCTCTCTCTCTCTCTCTCTACAGCAATTACTAAGTCACTTCATAATTATGATAAGTATTAGGAATTTCCTCCTTGGTAGATTTTTCATGATGGACAATGTGGTGAAAAAGGTTAAACCTTCCATTGAAACTTCATTCATGATAGGTACTTAATCATAATTTTGTTGATAGGAATTCATCACTTTTCTATTGAAATCAAGTATCAAATCAGTCTCTTTATGTGTGTGTGTGTGTGTGTGTGTGTTTGTGTGTAGGAGAAAATTTATGTTATTCCACTTTAAAAAAAATATTACAAAAATAAGAATTCTAAAAAAGGAATTCAGATTCATTTGGAGTTTTTCATGAACGATACTTTAAACACCAACCTTAACATTTTAAGTGGACAAGATATATCAGTACTAGCAAAGAAAAATACCCCTCTTAAAACTTGAATTTCCAAAACACTTTTGGAAATTATATTAAATAATTATTGTATGAACAAAAAAAATTAATAATAACATGAAGTTATTATACTTGCTGCAGGAAACATATATTGTGTTTAGATTTTGGTTTGACTTCCTATTAGGCTTCTTCTTTTTTTGTAAGCTTGGCGGTACCTTTTTATTCATTTTCTTCAAAAAGGACAGGTTACGACCAAAAATCAGATGGTTAGGTGGCCTCAAACTACCTGGAGGGAAACCATATCTACTGGCCACCTATCTGCATTATATGCCATCCAAAAAAAGAATAATATAAGCCTGACAAGCAGTGTTAAATATGTCTGAGTATCATTATACTTCCTATCCTATATAGCTTAAACCAGAAATTAAAGTTTGTAGGTTATTCGTATAATAAAAGTCCAAAACAGAAATGAAACCATCATGTTATTAATCATCAGAGGAATCCACGGGATTTGGATCCTTCACACTAGAACTTGGAAGCTCAGTTTATGGGATGCATGCAATGTGTTTTTCGATGCGACTGAGATGTACTATTGAAGCTGGAAATGGATCAGTTGAAATTTCTTATGGAAGTCCGAGAATCCTAGAGCAGTCTTGGAGGAATCTGAAGGGGATTTTACCACCACTTTGGCTACTATGTTTTTCATCAACCAATAAAGATAAATTATTTTCTTATACTAAGAGGACCGGCCTCTAGAATGATCGATATTTCACACCAAGTCTCACCAATCTTCCAAATCAATCTCTATATCTGCAACTCATTGATTCAATTCAGCTTCTCAACCCTAATGAGATGACGAACCTAAGGTGAGGTTCCCTCATGGTAGGCATTGACTGCATCTCTAATAAGACGAGAGGTTTTTTTTGGTCTCTGTTTCTCACTGGATGAGGGTGGACTTGACTACCCTCATGGGTCGGCACTGGTTTCTTGCCATGACCACGGGTACCCCCAGCTTGTTGGCCCTTTATTGAGGCAACACAAGCCATGAGACAATTATAACTAGAATCCCAGATTATGTCGACTAGAGACCAAGGGGACAGACCCTTGGCTAACCAACACACATCAACTTTGCAATTCCATAACCCACGATGAACAGGAGAACCTATCAAGTTATCAAAGCAACAGGATAGAACACAGTAAGTATACTAACAACCTGCCCTATAGTGAGCAGTGAAAATGAGTTGGATCAAATCTTGCAGCCCATAAAAACAAAACCATGCCTTCCATGAGCGGCTCAGGATGTGGGCATGAGATAAACAATAACCAACCAAAACCATGTAGACCCAAAATATATGACCGAATACATCCATTGTAATATCACTACAGATGCCCTAGGGAGTTAGACATAAAGAATACATTATTTTGCTTAACTGACCCCCCAGTATATTCCCATGCGACAAAGCAGAATTCCAAAATATACAGAAACAAGAATGCAGAATACAGACAAACAATCATAGGAATCGTCAATTCCATTCCCAAAACCATGGTGAAACTTCCATCAAATATTAGACATCGGAATATGGCCATTCCTCCAGGCAAAAAGCAGAAATACTTGGTAATCCATGGATACGAGGCAAAAGAAGCCTAATCTAGAAGCATACCTGCAGAGAGCAACTGAAGAAAATTGAAATTTGACTACAACCCGGTGGAAGACCATGAGAAGCATCGTCTCGAGTCCGAAATAATCCATAAACCAGGCTATAACCAAATTTCCCCTTAGAGCAGAAAGTCTACTTACCCTCGCAACATAATTTCCATAAAACCTTGGCAATGCGCTGTTATTTCCATTTCCACCTACCTTAATTACATTAATGGAATGCATGCGAGAGGCCAACTATCCATATTCCTTATGCATGTGAAGGGTGGTAAAGCACCACCCATGTACCTTGAACATTACGGTATGAAAGTTGGTAATTGTGACACCTCCGACTCGCACCTCGATCAGGGATGCTAGTCCATAGCTTGGTTAAGGTGTTTTTTATCTCTAATATCTTGGTCCATAATAGATTTCAGAGTATTCCATTCCTCCCTCATGGATTGGGGTGGCCATGATATCTCCATAGGTCGGCCCAAGTTTGAACAACCCCACTTTGCCAGGAGATCAACTACTTTGTTTCCTTCTCTATGCACATGAGATGGGATGATGTAGTCAAAACTATGAAGGAGATCTCCTACATCCTGCATTAGATGAGAAATTCACCAACTGTGGTGAAGCCAATTGGATCCTTTTCTTAGTTTCATAATAATCCCATGACTAGGTTAGAATCGCCTTCTACCACTTTCTTTTAGCACCATACTCTTTTAGCAATAATGAGGCCTTGCTTAACCGCATTGAATTATGCCTCATTGTTGCTTGTGAAACTGCAGTCAGCTACAAATATAAATCTAGTCTAACTTTATGGATCACGGAAGAGACCTCCAAAACCAACAATTATGGGGTTTCCTTTATATGCGCCATCAAAGTTCAACTTTAAGAATCCAACTGGGGGAGCAGAGAAATGTTGAGGGGAGAATATAGGAGCTACAAGGAGTTTCCAAGAGGTTGGAGCAATCATACTCGGAGAAAGATTCAACTTGGTGAGGATCCTTACTTCATGAGGTGCAGCCTGCCAACCATATGGATGCCATTTTTCTTACAATATTGTTTCTCTAATATTCTGAGTAATTTTTTTCTAGACTCCTTCCTGAGTGTGACGTTGGTCCTTGAAAATCCTTATGTTCTTTTCTTTCCGTATAGCCCAGAGGAGAAATCCAAGAATAATTTCCTAAGCACGATTAAGGAAAAGGCTTGAGAACAGACCCTTTCTCCAGAGAACTATAGATTCCTTAATATTGTGATGATCCCTCTCTAAGAAACCAAAAAGGTTGCCTAGTTGCCACCATTGTTTATCTCTAAAGGGACATAAGTTGAGGAGGTGTTCCAGATCTTCATTGTGTCTACCACAGAAGAAACATAGTGATGGACCTTGGATTCCTCTTTTCTAAATATGATCCCATGTGAGGATTCGTCCTCAGCAAACTAGCCATAAGAAATAATCAACCTTCATCTAGAACCGGCCTATCCATATCTTTTCCATAGGGGATTATAGTGATTTTGGTTGTCTTCTTTTTTTAGTCAATATCCCTCCTTGATGTTGAATGTTCCTTTGGTGGAATAGCCCCATCGAAGGATGTTGAGGTTGTCTTGTTTTGCAATTTTCCTAGATTGGAGTTCTTTATCCATATTTTTCCATCGGTCATAAACTAGGCGATTTTCCCAATCCTAATGCTCCTTCCACTATCTCCATCATGAATCTAGTTGTGAGGGCTTCCAAAATTGGTCCACTATATAATGATTCTAACTATTTGTAAAAATAAATATACCCCCTAAATCCTATCTACTTAGTACTTTCTCTCTCTATTGCCACAAGTCTTTCCAAAAGAGTGCCTTTCTCCCATATCTTACTTCCCATAAAAAGCGTTGGTTTAAAATATCTTTATTACCTGATATCATATTCCATATTGAGGATCCCTTGGGGGTGTTCTAGTATCTTATTTTATCCTTTGGAGATAGCGGCCTACCATATTTTCTGGTCCAAATTTTTTTCCACGGGTATGGGCCTCCCTTTAACCATATCCACCAAAATTTAGCCCCCATCACTTGATTTAGAATATACGAGTCTCTGAGACCTATTCCCCCTACTATCTTTGGTTTTATGAGGTTAGTCCATGATACCAGAGCCCATTTCTTGATCTTTTGAGCTCCCCATAAGAACTTTTTAAATATTTTTGTGATGGCGGTGCATAAGCATTATGGTGCGACCATGCCTGATAGTTAGTAAATTGTTATGGATTGAATAACAACCTTTATGATAACAACCCATCTCGCCAAGTTGAGAGCCCTAAAGGCCCAGCCACTGAGCTTCAACTGAAGTTTTTGGAGAAGGTCTTTCCAACACGATGTTTTTAAGGAGTTACTCGCTAGGGACATGCTCAGATATTTGATAGGAAAGGAGCCTATACCGAAGCTAAGTGATCTCGAAAGAAAGGTTTAGATAAACACCAAAGTGTTAAAAAAGAAGATGTTTGATTTGTCATTGTTGACCAAGGTTCTAGAAGCTAGCATAAAATCATGCAGGATTTCTTTGATCTTTCTTCCCGAAGGGAAACTTGACATAATAACATAATATCATCCACAAATTTTTGGTGGGTGATGGGGAGATCATTACCCCAAAGGCGAAGGCCTTTGATATGGGAAGAGAGAGCAGCAGATCGTAGGTATCTATCCAATCCTTTAACCGCTAATATGAAGAGGAAGGGAGATAAAGGATCACCTTGCCTGATACCATGGGTGGGATTGAAATTTCTAGAGGGGGAGCCACTCAAAAAGATCGAAAAGATTGGCAAAGAGATTAGGGAGGACACCCAACTAATCCAGCGTTGGTCAAAACCTAAAACCTTTAGAATGCTGAGAAGGTAAGGCCAACTAAGACGGTCATAGGATTTCGATAGATCAAATTTAATCAGCATACTATGGATTCTGAGCTGGTTCGGAGAATGGACAATTACTTGCAAAGTGATTATCCCATCAAGGATTTGCCAAGCTTCATCAAATCTCATTTATTCATGGGAAATAAGGTTTTGAAAAAGAGGCTTTAACCTCTTCACCATAATAGTAGAGATGATTTTATAAATAACATTACATGATGCAATAGGCCTAAAACCTTGCGGATCTTCAGTGTGGATTGTTTTGGGAATTAATGCAATAAACGTAGACTTGAGACCAGGGTTTACCTTTTCATTTCAATGTGACTCCTCCACCACTTCAAGAATATATTTCCCTATGAATTTTCAGGCTTCTTGGAAGAATTTTGTTGTAAATCCATTTGTTCCTGATGCTTTGTTTTTTTCCATCCCCTTGACAACATCCTCTATCTCCTCAAGAGTTACAGCCCTCATTAGGGCCATATTTTGGTCCCTGGTCATTAAATGTGGTATATGTCTTGTGATCCTTTTAATAGCCTTTGATCTGTCATGGGAAGGCTCAGAAAGGAGGGAGTGGAAATGGTTCACCACCAAATTTTCCGTCTCTTCATGTTGTGTAAGTCAATATTTAGATGAATTGTTGAGGGAGAAAATTATGTTGTGTTGTCGGTGTTCGATCATGGCTTTGTGGAGGAATCGAGTATTCCTCTCACCCTACCTAAGCCATTGATATCGTGATTTCTTCCACAAGATTTCCTCCTATTTTCTCCTTTCCTCAATCTCGTTCACAAACCGACCTTCTTCCTCCACTAAATTTTCTAATTGCCCTTTAATGATTGTTTTTTGTTGTATTTCTTGCATTTGATCCTAGAGTTGTTTCTAGTATTTCATAATGTTACCAAAGTCCATCTGGTTCTAGCACCTAATCTGATATTTTAGGTCTTTTAATTTAAGCTTAAATGTATGCATGTGGTTTCGACCTTGCACCATACTCCCTTTCCACCAGCTTTCCATTTTTTTTATGAAGGAGGGATCCCTGAGCCAAAAGGATTCAAACCAGAAGGGTCAATTCCTAGGAGCCACTTTAAGATAAAGCTCCAATATGATCATCCAATGGTCCAACCCCGAGCAAGGAAGTATGGAGGCTTCAAGAAAAATATCCCTACTGATAAAGTGTTCAGAAACTAAGAATCTATAAGGAGCGATGCTACCTAGTGGGAGCCCTTGCGATGATTGTTCCAAGTGTATACTCCATTGATGGTTGGAATATCTACTAATTGCAACTCTGTGATTATATCTTTGAACTCCTCCATTTTTGCATCCTTTTCCAAAGTTTAACATTAAAAATTCAAGTTTATTATTTTTTAATAATGTTTAGATCTATTTATTTTCAATATGATTGATTACACACTTATTATGTAATTACTTCATTGTACACAAAATACTTTTTTAATTTTGTTACGTACCATCAAATATTCAGTTTATATTATGAATTCTAATAAAATTAAAGTATGTCAGAAGAAGTCCACCATCAGGTATTGTTTCACCTCATGTATTTATTTGACGTGAACATTTCATTTACCACTGCACCTCACCAAACAACCTTAGTCATATGTATATCTGGACTCTGACTTTGATCATTAAGATAAACACTAAATTAAACCCGCCATCCCATCTTGTTATTAGCATATAATTTCACATGTTGACAAAACTAATTACTGATTGACAGCAGAGATTGAAGCTCGGTCGGACACACGCATTGACTAACTACAATGGAGGCATGAGGCGTGGTCGAATAGAATATATACACACGCATGGACTAATAGTACTCAAGAAAGAATATGGTTCTTCAAGAAAAGTAGAAGTTAGATGAACTAGTATTATACAATTCCCACTGCAACCTTCCATAGGGTTGGAATTGCAACGGCTATTTCTATCACCCTTTTTCCATTCTGTTGCCCTCTACCCACCCATTGAACAATTAGTAATTAACCAATCTCCTGTGCTCATTTTGATTTTTACTTTCCAAATTAAGCTACTAACGATTTACTTTTATATCATTTTGCTTTTTGTTTTCTCATTTAAACTCCTGATGCGTTTTGCTTTTCCAAATCATTCGCCTGTTCCCATCGCAAATATAACACAATTGTCACCACTCTCCTTTCGATTTGAATCCAATGCGAACATTGTAACGATGATTATTAAAAATGGGAGGGGCTAGTTCCCTATAGAAGCATTATGGGCCCTCTTTTTTATATATACTAGTACACATACGTGTCAGAACATGCTGACAGCGGTCACATCAAACCAAATATCAAATTCCAACATCGGGGTCTCCATGGAGCATAATATGCTGCAGCCGCAACTCTGCAAGACTTGATCGCAGTCAGGGGGCATGCAAACGAACCGCCCCGACCGCCGCATCATGCGCTCACGCGTGAACATTGTAACGATGATACATAAATGTAAATTAAAAATTCTATTTACCATGTATGGTTATGTTATTGTGAGATATTTTACAAACATCTCTTTCCCACCATCAAAGGGTTTAAATCTGCATGAAAGTTATGGCTTTAAAGACACAAGTTGTATTTCAATTTAGAATAATCATTAAAATGGTGGTTTATTGAGGCTTTTTAAAGTTGGCTTTCCTTTATTATTAAAAGAATTTAACATATCATTAAGAAAAGGTTATTAGGTAAATTTAATATTTTATCTAATGTTTCCACATTAATAAAGAAAAAATATTATATCATTCATAAATAATTTTCTATAACAACAAAATGCATTGTATTTTGTGTTAATTAAAAAAATATATACATGGTTTTAAAATTTTATTATACCCACGGGGGATATATTGTGTTAAGTTTTTGGTTTCACTGCGTATTAGTTTGTTTTGACTAAAAAAATATGCATCATTTTCCAAAGTTTAATTTATGTAAGCTTTTTATTTTAGGTAGTTTAAATTTTATGACAAAAACCAAAATTTGTATTTAAAAGAAAATTCATAAACTAGGGTGTATTGATAAAGGGAAAATAATTAACAGTTTGTTATCAAAATCTTTAGAATTTACGAATTGCATTACTTGACTTCGCATAATTAAATATAGCCCCATTTTTTTGCTAATCTTTTGTTTTTCAATTTTACCTCTTTTCCTTCTAGTTTTAGTTTCCAGTTTCTGCATGCACTTATATAGGCTTTCATTTTGTCAAACCTTCAAAGTTTTTTACATTAATTTAGCTATAGTTAAACTAGGCGGCAGGTACTTGCTACTATGTAGCTTGTTGAATTCAATATATTTAACATGTATGGTATTAAGAAGTCAATTTTCAAATAGTTCTTTTGATAGTGTTTAGAGATACTTTGGTCATCTCATCCAAAATTCAAGTTTTATCTTTAAAAAAAACATAATTTAATTACAATCTTAATTAAAGATGATGCTATTAAGAATTAGACAATTTAATTAGACATAATTCCAATCATTTAAACAAAATTTGATACCTAAAAAAATTATATGAAAAAAATCATTTCCTAATTAAATATAACAACGTTTTACGTATTTTCCCCATTGGGGGTGATGAATGTGGGTAGTACGTCGAATTTGGGCATTAATCGCCCTCCCACGCGACAATTATATGAAGCATGTTAGAAAAACAGAGCCAAGAGGCTTGCAAGCAAATATTCTCGATGTAACGGAGGTGATAATACAAATGGTGATGGTATTCAAATGCATTTACAACAACTCGGAGATGAGAGCTTGCGCTAAAAATGAAATTGTCTACTTGGATCTTATGGGGGCCTCTCTAGAGATCCAAGTCGGTATCCTGACCAGTGGATGTGCACATTTGTGGATAATGAATTGAAACATGAAGGTACATGGTCTATATTCGCAACCCAAAATGTAGTTTGGGACCCTAATATGTTTTACTCTTTGTATTTGGCCCTTGCAAGGAGCCTGATTCTTTGCTTTGGAAATTTCAGTGCAGGGCTTGACTTGGGATTCAAGCATTGCGGAGAGGAAGGTGAGGGAATGAGGGTCAGCATTTGTTCTTAGGTAATTCAAATTTTTTTCCTACTGTATTGATTAGTGTGTGGAATGCTCAAATCGTGTGACCCAACTAGATGTTCAAGCAATTGGAAAAGGGCACATTTTTCTCTTATGGGTGACCCTAGAGGGAACTCTCTCTTTGCTTGTTTTGTGTTTATTCCTAGGAGGCCTCATAGATACATAAGCCTATAAGAGGTTTGGGTGTTGGTGTCCTTAAGAGCCCCCACAAGTAAGAGAAGTTTTAACATACGGTTTGGGGGAACCCCAGAGCAGCACAATTGTGTAGAAGTTGGAGGTTGTATTTATGTGGATTCCACAATTGAGGTCAACCTAGTGGTTTTGAGTTGCAACTTCAGAGGAGTGGTCATTGAACAGGTTCATCCTCGACAAATTCAAGTGTTGGATGTATTATTTTGTGTTATCTATGTGAGAGGAGTGGGGCTTATTGGAAGGATTTCGGTGACCTCGCAAATTTGGTGTGGGGGGGAGGATCATTCTCATCCTTCAAAGGGGGTGTACATGTGTGTCGGGAGCATAGATACTGGAGTTGTGATCTGGTCGGGTTTTTCTGGCCACATAGTTGTATTCGAGGCCAACCCATGCATGGCCAATGTAACACCCTCCTCCCACACTTACCCAGGCTTACCAGTCCACTAGGGTAAATATGTGACAAAGAGTTACCATGATATGACTCAAATCCCTAAGTGTAGTTAAGGAAGTGGAATCGATTAACAAAATCCAAACTGACCTTCCTCAATACCCCTAGGAGCTAACCAACCACTCCAGGTGCCCAAACCCCTGACTTATCTTGCTTTTCGCCGACCTGGGCCCTCAATCTCTCCCATGACAAGGCAAGCCAATTGTTGAGACCTTCAATCACTCCCATAAGTCTCCTTCCCAATGATTGTAGACTAATTTACTCAGTTATGTGCTAGCGACCCCGATATCTGAGCCACTTTTCAAGGTGAGGACCTAGGCCTCTGCCCATAACTTAATGAAAATCTCATAAATGATAAATAACAAAGAGACAAGGCCTCTAATGAAAAACTTGAATAAGGACTATGGTGAAGTAAAATTATAAGTGCGGACACAAACAATTCCTCTAGCCTGAGTGTGGGTCTAGCCACAAACAATAAATCCTATGGAAGATTTCCTTAAGTTAGAACCAATTAAGAGGGCCTACCTCTTAGTATTCTTATCCCATTTGGTGATGACCTTGCTTTCTCACTCTAGTTATCTCCTCTTTCCTTCTTCGAGCACCTGAAACAAGTAAACAACAGCAAGCAACAACCACGATAATAGAAAAATTGTATTCAACCTACTTAACAAGTCAAGAAACATTAAGCCATGAACATGTGAGATGACATATTATATAGGAAATCAAACGATAGTTGCATATATATTAAATCAAGAAGAGATTACAACCGTTGTCTTGACGTTGTTGTTCTCCTTCGACAAATCCAGGTCCCCACACACTTCTGTTAGCATTCCATGATGGCCTCAACAATGGTAATTTTAAGGCTCTTCCCTTTAGTCTTCACATTAAACCAAATTCACACTTCTCCTCACACACAACTAGAGAGCTATAGCTATGAATAATTTGTACTCCACAATCACAACTTCAACCATAGCCTAACTAGAACTAGCACACCAACACTAGCTTGTGCTTGGGAAAAAGGGAGGTTTATATAGCATGAATGGATGGGAGATGGTTCCTCTTCTCATGGGAGAAGGTCTTATCTCTTGAGGTAGTTCCATCCTAATAGGGGAAAGGAGCCCAAACTGATCTCCTCGACTCCATCCGGCCTAACCATTTACCAAACTTCCAATATGAAGCTTCTAGAGCTCGAAGCTTCAGCTCCTTATTTTAAAAAAATCCAAAAGAGGATCGGCACGACTGGAACAAGGCTTAGTCACTCTGGTTAGCGCTAGGGATAGTTATAATCCCTGCATATAGGTGTGAGGAGAACATCGGTCATTAGCGTCAGTCTTGTAAACTGGGAAAAACAGAATATTTTTGGGAAATGATGTAAAAGGGAATTGTTCTGCTCATGAAGAGGGACACAATGGGAGTTTCTTCATGAAGGGAGAGCATGTAGGGTTCACTGTAGAGGTCCTCCAGGACCATGGAACGGGGAGTACAGGGACAGTGACAAAATGTTGTGTACCAAATGCCCCCTAAAGCATGAAGGTTGGACTAGAGTGAGGGGTGAAATGCTTTATGAATCAGTGCAGGGAACCAGAGTCTGCCTTCGGAAAACCTGCAAGCAAGTACAGATACATATACATTACTGAAAACTATGTCAAATGATACATGATTCGTGTTGTGGATGAAGCCATCCAGAGAAATATCATGTAAATGGATCTAGGCATGGGCGTAGCCATCCGATAAAGAGGATCATATTGAAACCAAGGTATGGTCGCAGCCATCCAATAATGAGAAGGATCACATATGACAACTCATGGTATGGTCACAGCCATCCATCCGAGAGAGACATGCATATCAGTACAATCATCTCACACCGCCTTGCAACCTGGACTTTTGTAATCTGAGCCCAGGGTCTTGCGCTCCAACACGACTTGATCAAACTACAAATTCTAACATGTGAATAAAAGTGTTAACATCGAACATGCTAGAAAATTGCTTGATTACCAACCGATGATGTGAATTTTTAACAAGCACGAGAGAAACCACCAATAATGACAATGGTCCTCAAGGTACTACCAGCACAATTCACGGAATGTGAATAAAGGAACTGAAGTTGAATACCCATGAAATCACCCGATTGAAAGTCAATGATGTGAACTTGTCGTTGAGTGTGAAGAACTTGCCATTAGGGCATGCAAGCTCTGAGGTACTAGAAGTGAGTCTCACGGTCAACTTCCTGGATAATGAGTTGAAGTTGACAAGAAGCGACCATGTCGAAAGAGAGCCATAATGTATCCCACATCATCGACATGAGACAAAGGGATGCAAAATGATTTTGGATGATACATAGAGTCAGGGGTAAGTGTAACTTCAAAAAGACAACTCTTGAACATATCGGCGACACAACTGGAAGTTTGGCAACTTTTGGATCCATAAGATCAGTGGTCATGATGACATGGCAGAGATCAAATGGGAAGAAAAAATAAACAACCCAACCCAGGAAGGTCGAAGATGAAGTGAGGATATCCCAACCCAACACAAATCAGGAAGTGTCATGTTCAAGAGTGAGCTGCTAACACAACTAATTGAATTGCCAAATTTTCTCCCACCATTTCTAGCAGGTACCCCAATTATTTTTAATCACAATCTTGAAGGGGGTAGCATATGCTTGCATTGTAACTTCATCCTTCAGATGAATCCGGCCTATTGATTT
Organism: Pinus taeda; assembly: GCA_000404065.3. Classification (NCBI taxonomy): domain Eukaryota; kingdom Viridiplantae; phylum Streptophyta; class Pinopsida; order Pinales; family Pinaceae; genus Pinus; species Pinus taeda. Next base: position 167 of record APFE031395938.1, on the reverse strand, counting down.
TAACGAGACCTAGGGAGGAGAAGCTCATGCTCGTCATGGTGATGAATTCGATGTCGTTGTATGTTTTAACGAGTCCGACAAAGGTGCAACTTAATATCTTTTCATGTTTAGAGAGTTTGAAAAAGACATGGAAAACAAAACTCCACATGGTCCCTTTTCATACATTT